>CM021108.1:541671125-541875462 GCA_007115665.2 Sequoiadendron giganteum
GGCCTACCACCCCTCCCTAGCCGTAGCGGAATCATAGGTGGGACCCCCACCCCTCCATGGCCGCACCGAAATCCTTAAGTGGGGTTTTTAGGCACCACTCACCCATGGCTCGCCCTCCCTAATAGAGTACATGCATGGAGAAGACAATCTTTTAAACAATCAAATAGATTTGCATTTATCATTGATTCTCTTAAGTCAATATCAACATTATTATCATCATAATACTAAAGAAAGCATTACACCAATAATCAGATTAGCCATATCTATTTCTTATATTCAAACTATGCTAAATATTATTGCTAAGTGAATACATCACCTAATCGGCTGTGTCTTCCCATGACTCTTTATTCCTTAATCGCCTTCCTTGAATCTTACATTTGATTGATCATATAAATAAATATTAATCTATTCATTTTTATATTAAGATCATAATTACTTATAAGGCTCAATAATTTCTGCAAGCACCATTATTGCATAATCATGAATATATATACTTCATATATATATATATATATATATTGTTGGCGTTTCAATTAGCACCTCTGGAGTGCTTATTGGAAACGGACAGCTATTGCAAGTGTGTTAGTACATGCTCTTCGGATTATAGAGAGGAAGATCTCTCTTTGCTGATTTTCTACTGTAAAAAAGGGGTGTACTAAGATTTCCTATCTTTTTTTACTCAGCGGCAGGACACAAGGGTGCATAAACCAATGCGCCGTAGCTAAGCTTTTTCTCTGGTTTCCGCAGATCTTAACTACGACTAACTAAGCTTCTAAACTATCCTACCTCCTCAAGATAAATAGAGCATGAGGGCGTAGGAGCGAAATGGTATGGTTGGATCACTTGAATCCTCCGTCTCAATGGAATATGGCCGAGGCTCTGAACCTTCGGATATATACCAAGATAGGGCTCGATACAAGCAAACACTCGTTACGGTAAACTGGATCTGAGACTTGCCAAGGAGGAGGAACTCCTATCCGAGGTATAGGCTTGGAAGCAGCTCACTGGAAACAACAAGGAACGATGGCCTTTCTAACAGGATTCCCGAGGAGGTGACGACACCTGTCCAAAGTCTAGGCTGCAAGAAAGATCATTAAACAACATCAAACGATAATGATTGATGACAAAATATCCAAGGAGGCGACGACACCTGTCCAAGGAGGAGATTGAAACAATGCACTATTTAAAAACAAGACTTTGAATAACTCAAATAATTAGATCAATCAAGCTTGCACCATCTGATTTATTTCTTTAAGATTCTTCAAAGAATTACAAAGGTCGGGACAGCAAAGGCACGAAATCATGCACAATTGCGATCAACCAACGAACTCTCATCCAAGAGTGAACAGATATAAACAAGCGAACTCTGGCAACAGTGGCGCAGCAATTTTGCTAGCAAATAAAGGTTAAACAAATAAAGAACCTAAGGCTCTTATTTATAGAACTCAAAGGAGTAGGCAACCCTAAAATCTCCTTGAGTTAACAAACAGTTCTTGCCAATCAGCAAGATATTATTCTATGTCTAAAAGTAGGTGAGCAAACAGTTAACTGGAAATCTACTTCAGTTAACTGAAACTAAACAAAAGTCAAACTGGAAGTCTACCTCAGCTGACTGACACCTAACTAAAGTGAACTTATGTTTACAAATGTGTCTCCAAATAGACATCCACCTTTTGAGGAAATCTGAGATCCACAAATCGTGGGAGTCAAATAGACATCCTAGATTAGTGGGATCTGACATGCATGATCTGTGGAGATCTGGAGTCAACTTGGAAAGGGGCATCAAGTTGACTTCAGTCATCATTAATGCTATTTGGAGGGTAGGACGTCCTCCCTTGGTGCTTTACACCTCTTCACCACTGGTCAACAAAGTCTCTATCCAGTCATTGACCTCTTCGGCCTCCGGGCAATTAATGCTCTTCAAGATGACTATGTGGCGTCTAAGCATTTCTTCACCCGTCGTAAGCTGCTGATGATAGGTTATGCATTGGGCAGCTGCTTCATCTAACTGGACAGACATGGCTGCAATTTTGGCTAATTTGTAGCCATTGGGATCTTCAAGGAATGAAGATCGGATGACATCCTGGAATCGTGTCTGCACGGTTTCAAGTTCCACATATTCTCCTCCTTCCCGCTGATATTCTAACTCTGGGAAGGATATTACCAACGTTCTTGCGAAGTTGATAATATTGGCGACGAAGCGTCTATAGTCAATCAGCTCCACAGAGTTGGCATCATAGGCTCTCACCTTGTATGCCACCTGTTCTTTCCACTCAAAGAGATGGTGTTTATTTTCTGTGGTCGTAACTGATTCATATGCTTGTTGCAAATCAGCAACTGTCACCTCCTCTCTCGGCCTCTCTTGAGCTGCCTTTATATCTGACTTCTGGATTTCTGATCGAAGTCCATGTGCTCTGTCTCTCAGCTGATATGCTTCTGTCAACACACACCGCCCTTTGACAACAAACTCATCCACTTGATGTCTCAAGTGTTTACCGTATGTAATCAACCGATGATGGTTTCTTTCAGCTGGGAGATCCAACAGTCCTTGAGGCAAAGCCGAGGAGTTTGGAGTGTCATGTATCAAACTAGAAATGTACAACTTTAGCTGACGGATTTCAGCCTTCAAGGCTGCTTTGTCTTGTCCATCTTTTGTCATCCTTTCTTTGACACTCGCCGAGGCAATTCCAAGAAGGTCTGCCTCCACCTGTCGAGTGGTCTTTCCAAGGTTCACCTTTGAAAGCGTGAAATCCTCAACCCTCACATTATGTATATCTTTGTCTTCAGGTGGGGCAGCAGCCTCTATGATAACCTCGTTCTCTGCATTCTTTTCTACATGCGTCTGCTTCTTCAACTTCTTTACCGGCATGTCTTGTGGGACATGATGGAATTCAGAGAAGTCAAGCTGATAAGAAGGCCTCTCCCTCTTCCTCCCAAGCGAGCTTTCCAGCCAGATAGAATCTCGGCTAGCATCGCTGGGAGGAGGAACATAGGTCCCCTGAATGCTAGAAGAACGAGACTGTGCCGTGGCAATGTCTCGTGGTGGCGAGTCCAAATCAATAGGACTTTGTGACCTCTGTGATGGTGGTGAAGCTGGTGGCTCTGTTTCTATCACTGGCACCGCTTCTGCTACAACTTCTTCTACAATGGTTTCCATCTCTACAGCGATTATTTCAATCACTGGTTCTTGTGTAGTTGCAGCGGTCTCAACTGTCTCAGGCAAATTGGTGGCTGTCTCCACCTGTACCTCTTGCCGGCTTGTGCTGGCAATTCCTTTTCTCCCCCATGTGCTTCCTGACATCCGCATTCCTTCTGGAGGAAAGCTCATCTTCTTCTGTCTGGGTTTCCTCCTAGACGTGGAAGGTAGTGTAGACTGAACCGCTGGCGGCTCTGATCGGGGAAGTACTACCTTCCTTGTCCTTTTACTGTCCAGGTAGAGTTGACTGTGTCGAACTACTCTACCCGTTCTTTCCTCAATAGACGTACTCTCTTTCGCGTACCAGTCTACCTTGCCGAGTGGTTGTGAATCCACTAGACCTGTGAAGAAGGAAGAAAGAATAACTTCTCCTTCGTCTTCAGATAAGCCCTCGATGTCTTCTGACATGAATTCTGCAATCTGTGAGAGCTTGAATCTGCTATGGTTCCTTCTTCTCACTTCGAACTCATCTTCGCAGTTGACCCAAAAATCTTCCATGAAAGGTTCATGTGATGATCTTTGCTCAAGGTGAGCTGCGAAGATGCCTCTGGGGTCATAGGATGGCCTCCTGTCGATGAGGTACTTGAGATTAAATCTCACTATTTCTTGGCTTATCAACCTTGCATCAGCTGCTGTTCTGCATCTGTAGAGTCCCATCTGAAGAGGAAAGTTCACTGCAGCCTTTTTCTTTACGCGAAGGTAAGAGTGAACATCGGCCAATTGCCTCAGGAATTCCATGAACACTACCCTATCTGAGGGGTAACGTGGCATCATGGCGGGGTGGCCATTATAGCCATACACGCGTATGTAGGTGAAAGTGGGGAATTGTATGAACCAATCCGCCCAGTCCACCATTGCTGCCTTAGCTGCTGGTGAAATACGCACGTGCATCTCATGGTCTAGCTCGTGCACGGTGTGCATAGTAAAAAGGTCATTTATTCTTTTGAAATGTCTTTCCGCTAGAGTGAACTCCAAGCGAGGAAAGTATTCTTGTACCTTTTGCACACCCAGGGTTCCCACAGTGTTTAATGTTCTGAAATCGCCTTGGAAGGCTATCAGGTAGACCAGGTATGAACACATGTGGAAACGGTGCTCTTCTAGAAATCCGGTGAATTGTTGGTGGAGTGTGTCACTGATCAGGGAGGCCCAGTCGTAACGTTCTTTTCTGCTGATTATCTTGCCAATAATGTAGAACATCCACGGCTGGAAGGATTTTCCCTCCTCTTGTCCAGTGACTCTGCTGAGTAGGGTGATTAGCACTCCGTACTCGTCTTTGAATTCTCCTCTACCAACTAATCTGGGCAAGCTGTTTCTCTTTGTTTTCAGCCAATGTTCAGCCATTATAAGCGAACACTTGTCTTTTGAAGCCTCGAATGCCTTTTCGCATTCTGTCACTGATATGACCTTCTTGGTAGGGCATGGTGGGATTGCAAAACAAGTCTCTATGTCTACTGGCTTCAAGCTGCAAATCACCCTCCCGTCAACTGACAGGATCTCTCTTGTAGTCGGGTTGTAATGCTTAGTGCAAGCAATTACAAGCTCGATGCTTTGTAAGGTGATTGGAATAGATGCTGCTTGAAACAAACCGGATTCTTCGATGTTCTGCAATGTGATTTGATTCATGCCCTCCAAGTCTTCAGAACTGACCTCTGGATTTTTCTGCCATAAGTCTGTATCAGTCGTTTTCAGGTAATCATGGTATAAGACTGTTTTGGTCTTGTATTGTACCTGAGAGTACTGCATTCTGAAAACCTTGAATATTGACTGGGCACTTGACCCTGTTCTGACACTTTTCTGGAACTGCTAAAAATAGCCTCGCCGGGGGTAGTTTTTACGAAAAAATCTGAGACATGGGTTTTGTTAAGAATGATTTTCTAAACAGACCCAGATCGTCAGAAATTCGAAAAAACGAGTTTTTCTTTGACATGCAAGAGCCCTTCGGTGGCAGAGGCAGCAAGGGCACCAGAAAGTGATTTTTCTCGAAAAAATCTAACACATGGGTTTTGTTCGTGCTTCAGAGCCAAACAAACCCAGTTTGTCCGTTTTTCAATATTATGACTTTTTCCGGAAACCCTAAAAAATAGGGGCAGCAGGGCTACTTTTTCTGAAAAAATCTACCATGTGGGTTTTGTTGAAAAAGCTGTGCTGATCATACCCAGTTGGTCAGATCTGTGAAAATCTGTCGTTTCCTGTGACATGCAAAAGAAATATAGACAGAAGTAGAGGAAATAGACAGAAGATGGATTGGAAGTTATAAACTGCCACTTTGCAATAATCTGTCTCTGGAAGCAATCTTGGGAGAAGAATGCTTTTACTGCCAATGATCTTCAAAAATATTGAAGATCCGTTCAAAACCCCTGCCAGATCTTGAAAACTTGTTCTTGGGAGCTACTTGATGTTTTATCCTTCAACCTGCAAAAAGAATAATGAGGAAAGGGACGCCTAGCATGAATATAAGGCAATTAGGGTTAAGATCCACAAAGTATGGAAGATAACTCATCATTCAGTCCTGATTTGGAGTTCCAAAAGATGATTTCCACTGATTGTGGAGTGTTTTTCTCTTTTTTGGCTCCAAATTTGCTAACTCAAGTCAACATTTCTGTTTGACTTTCCTTTAGGCGTCCAACCTTGAGTTTGATCTTTTTTGCCTATTTTGCAAGCTGAAGTGCTCCTGTTTGATCTTCGATTCAGGTTGCTCAGTTGATCTCGAGCAGTATCTGACAGTTCTGTTGTTGAGGCAGGATCAATGTGATTAGATATGCCTGGGAGAGGTTAGCTCAGAAAACTGAGTTTAGGTCTCCAGAAAGAAGGGCGCCTTTTCTTGAAAGGGGCGCTTTTGACAATGCCTTAGTCAATTTTCACTGACTCGTTCTTCGCTTTGACCTTTTCAGACCCTCTTTGCTTTGATCTGACGTTCCCGATGTTTGATGAATCAGATGATTCTGCTTGATGATGTGTCGGGTAGCTGGTTCAGTCTTGTTCACGATGCCTGACTTTGCAGTGGCAGCTGGCAAGTTTTGGGCCTCCAAACTAAAGGGCGCCCCTGGCCAGCAGGGGCGCTTTTAGCTTTTGCTTGGTTTCATCTTGGTTGTGGACTGCCAGTCTTTGACCTTCTTCATCAGTCGATTGATTTGTCGGAAGTTCTTGCTGATAGTCTCGCTGACGAGATAGGTCATAGCTGAGAAGGTCATCCTGGGAGGCAGTGAAGATTCCGGCTGAATCTGGACACCTTTAGGAAAGGGCGCCTTTCCTTGAGAGGGGCGCTTTTAGCCATGCCTTAGCCATTTTCTGGCTTATCTTTCCAGTTTTTCAAATTTGGCTTTTTCTGCTTGATCTCATCTCGTGATCGTCTGGTGTGTCTTGTGGACTTGCTGTTAGATTGATCACGTAGCCGGGAGGAAGCTGGAAAGATATCATGTATAAAGCTACAGCTCTTGGATTCATCTGATGTCTGCAACTGAGGGGCGCCCCTAGCCAGCAGGGGCGCTTTTACCTTGAAGCTTTCAGATTTGGCACTTCTGTCGTCAATGGATCCTCCATACTTCGCTGACGGTTGGTCAATGATTGCTGAATCAGATAATCTTGCTGATTGTTTCGTTGTCGAGCTAGTATGAAAGTGAAGAGGATGATTGTTTTGACACTGCCAGATGATTTGATTTGCCCTCTAAGGTTCAAGGGCGCCTTTCTTCAAGAGGGGCGCTTTTAACCACTGTAGACTATGTTTTGCCTTGGTAGACAAAACGTGCACCTTCCAGACTTAGCCAAATTTTGGCCTTTTCCGCTTTGAGAATCTCCTTCGTTGAACGTCATCATTTTCATCCTTTTCCGCCATGGTTTCTTCGTTGAAGCTTTTGAGGTTTAGCTTTCAGCACCTGGTACTGGCCAATCTGCCATTAATCTGCTACCGGGTTCGCTCTTAATTGGTTCGTCTCGAACCCTACCGGCCGGGTTTGGGATTTTTTTTTTTTTGATTTGGGTTCGATTTGGGTTCGTTTTGGGTTCGGTAATACAAAAACATATAAAAATCAGAAATATATACAGATTTGCAGCAGTAATTAAGTTCAGAATACACCACCATATTAATAGTTAAATAACATAGCAAAAATGAAAAATACACCACCATTTTATACTCAAATCATCAAAGTTCAAACATAAAATGTAAAGTGTTTACAATCAGCCATTAATAATTAATAATTATTGATCATTGATCAATCTAAGTCATATGGGTCATCAAAAAAAGCAGCATCATCATCATCATTAGATGCTACATTATGTGTAGAACCACAAATAGCATTAGTTGCACTCGCACAAGCACTGCCACTAGCACTAACACTACCACTCTCATGCTCAGCGGTTGCTTCAGGCTCATAGTCATCATCAATATCAAGTGCAGCTAAGTGACTTGTGGAAGCATCCAAGTCAAGCTGCTCTCGCTCAATATCCCACCTCCTTGTGTCTCCTTCTCTGTAGGAAACTTGCTTGTGTGTAAGGAGGCGCAAGTTTGAATGCACATACACCAAGTCCTCTGCCTTTTTCGAATGTAGCCTATTGCGTTTTATTGAGTGGATGAAGGAGTATGTGCTCCAATTCCTCTCAGAAGAAGATGAACTAGCAACCTATTAAGACCAAATTAAATAGTTAGGAGTTACAAAATTTAAGTTGATTTAACTAAACAAAAATATTAATTAATAATTTAATATAAATATAAATTTAAAATTAAAATTAAAATTACAAAATATAAAACTTACTTGGGATAAAATTTTTATTGCAATAGGTTGGAGGTGCCTGTATTCTTGCCCATGGAAGTACCACCAACTATGAGCATCCACCCTAACCTTGTCTCGAACAGCATCAAGATTATGATCAACAGTACCAGAGCATGCAAAAGCCATGAACTCAGCCCTCACTCGATCACGTTGGTCACGATCAGTGAAGAGTCTACGAATTGCTGCCTTGTACCCTTGACCCACTTCAACATCCCTATATGGAGCAACTCTTGTTGAAGTAGAAAGTATCTCTGGACTATAATATTTGGGACTCAATGCAAAAGCAAGAAGATGCAACGAGTGGTCATTTTGTTCCATCTATCAACAATGATTTCTTGTAGCTCTTTGAAGAACTTTTCTTCGGGATCTTCCTCTTTTGCATTGATGATGATTTTCATCTTCTCAATCATTGAGTCGATACCATCATATACTTCACCCAAACAAGGTCTATCCATGTCAGTGTAACGGATCATGCTCAATATGGGCTCAGTGAAACTGACGAGATACTCAACAAGGTCCCACCAACTATCATCTAGGATCCTTTGCTTGATCCTATTTGCCCTTTCACTGGTAGATTGCCTCCATATGGCCCAATTAGGGCTGATTACCATTGCAGAGAGTGCCTCACGAACCTTTATAAGGCGCCTCAACACAATTGTGTTGGAGGCAAAACGAGTCTCGGCAACCTGTTTGAAAATCAAAATTAAAACTAAAATATAATTGAAATTTACAAAATCAAAATTTAAAATTAACAAAAAATTAAAAAATTAAAAAAATTAAAAATATTGAGAATTAACTTACCTTCAACAACTCCAATTTTGAGAATTGTCTAAATATTCCTTGTGTCATATGGTGGTTGGTGACAAACATTTGAATGTCTTCGCCCTCAGCATACACCTGTTTGATCCATTCAATTTTGGATCCAATTTTTTGTAGCATTAGATTAAGGGAGTGGACAGCACAAGGTGTCCAAAAAATGTGTGGATACTTCTCCTCAACCAATAACCTAGCAGCCCTACAATTTTTGGCATTATCAGTTACAACTTGCACAACATTTTTATGGCCCACTTCTTCAATAGCTTGGCAAATGATGTTAGCAATAAATGGACCATCCTTCACCTGTCCTTCACAATCCACTGCTCTCAAAAACATTGCCCCTTTAGGGGACACAGCAATAACATTGATCAATGGGCGATTTTTTGCATCTTTCCATCCATCAGAAACGATGGTCACCCCTGTTTCGATCCACGAATCCCTTATGGGCTTCAAAGAGTCTGCTACATGTTTCACCTCTTTCTCCAATAAGGTGCAACGAACCTTCTCAAAACCTGGGCCCTTATACCCCTTTGGAGCCTCATTAATAGATTTCACCATTTTTGCCAATATGGTGAACGAACAACATTGAATGCCAATCCATTGGCATAGACACATCTTGCTATGTCTTGATCAGCAATCTCTCTTGCCTCATTCTGAAATGAAGCTTCCAACGGTCCCTTAGATCTTTTATTTGAAGAGGGCGTGGTTTGCTCTTGAGGGATGTCCATAAATGGATGGCTTCCTGTAGGTGGAAAATAAGAAGGCGGTGTAGGGGGTTTCATGAAACGAGATCCTTTCTTCAAAGGATGGCTTGTTTTACCACTGGCTGCTCTTTGGTCTGCCTTTTCTTGCTCAGCAATATATTTCAACACTATATTATCTGGAATGCCTTTCTCATCTTCACCTGGACAATTTTTTATGCCTGTTTCAGAGATCCCACACAAGTGCCCTTTCACTCGACTGTATGAGCTTGAATACTGAACATGGCAATGACTACAAATCCAAACATATCCTCCACCACCTGGAAGTTGTTGAACCATTTCTACATATTTCCAAAGGGGAGAGTTTGGGTTTGTTTTGAAACGAGATTGGCTTGAGCCTGAGGAGGTACCGGTTGCCATTGTAATATGGAATACCTAAGGCACAACATATTGAAATTTTGGTATTGATTGATTGAATTTGAAACTAACAGACTTAATTAATTTCAAAAAATGAAAAAATTGAACATGTGTTATAGACATTTAGAGGAATGAAAAGTAAAACAAAACTAAAACTAAAAACAAAACAAAAGAGTTGAAGTCCATTTGTTTAAAAAAAATGTAAAAAAATAATCAAAAAACTTCAAAAAACCTACCTCTTTTGAAGAAATCTTGCTCAATGATCTTCTTGGCAACGAATAGGCACTTGCAAGTGCTTAGGAATAGCACAACAACCAACTTCAAACAATCTACAATCAACCTTCAAGTCTATTCAAGCTTGTGCAAGCAAAAGAGAAAGTTCAGCAATGGAGGCAAAAAAATCCTTTTTTTTCATTCACAAATTGGTAAATGACTATCACTTTACCTATTTCATGTTTTAGAGGCACATATTAGGGTTGGAAAGAATAAAAAAATATTTAAAAGTCAACAAAGACTTAAAAAATTATAAAAAAAAGTCAAATTCATGCTTTGAAGTCCGCCTGGCAGCTGGGTTTTACCCGTTCAAAATTCTCAACCCCTCGGTCGGACCTGACAACCGTTTCGAACTCGTTCGAACTCACAGCATTTTTCCTAATTCTCGGGCTAATTAGGGGCTTAACTGAACTAATTTCGAACCCTGGATCAACCCTAGTCTCCTGTGTATTTAACCTCCCAGAATCTCTAGCTTAATAATGGTCATGAGTTCTAACTTTGTTCCTGAAAAATAGAAATAGACCCACCAGAGTAAAACATATTTTTGATAATTCTGACTTGATCAGTGTGATCGTGAAGGCAATTAAGCCTATCAGAATTATTTTCAATCATTTCCGGGAAGGTCCTATTTTTTAGGGTTTCCATAAAAATAGGGGTGTAAAACCCTAATTTTCGTTTTTTCAAAATTTTAACCATAGGTTCCTTGACAAAAACCCACAAGGATTTCATATTTGGTTTGACCTAAAACATACTTTAGATGGCATTTTTACGTTGTTTAGCTCAATTTAAGCAGAATGCCAAAAATTTCATTTTGGGTATAACATATATATATATATCATTATTCTTTACTTATATCAATTAGTGTTCATATATATATATATGTTTATATAATTATTCGTTTCCTTATATTAGTATTTATATATATATTCTTTATTCATTTCACTGCTGCATGCCTTTTCCAATCTGTTCCATCTGCAGTCCTTCTTTCTATTCTGTTATTTATTTCTCCATGCTCCTTTATGCTTTCCCTTCTATTCCCTCTTTATACCTTGCAAAATTCCCATGAGGGGTGACTAAATGGAGGGAGATGACTCCGTGAAAGGGGACGTGCTTGTTTACTAATATCCTCTTAAGACCCAAGCAATGCCTTTTTCCCTCACTAATCCTTAATCATTATTGCCAATGATATGAATCGCTGTCCCTATTTACGTGCTGCATTCTTTAGAAATTAATCGCTGCTCATTAGTAAAAAGAATCACAGCCTTTAGAAATTGGTTGCTGCCTTTTGTTTTTTTCTTTAGTTTGCCCTATATGTGTTTTTGTCTTTTTCCCTAACTAAACTGAATGCACCTTTTCATTAATTTTTGCCCATCTGTAATGATATAGTTGCTCTTGTTTATTAATTCTATATTAACATATTATATGTTTATGTAGTTTAATATAAATATATATAGGTATTTCAATAATTTAAGATGTTAATATTTATATTTATATTATTTTATATTTTATGTTTGTTTATTTAGTTATTATATTTATGATTTGTATTATATCATATTTATGATATGGATTATAATATATGTTATTCTATGATGAGAATAATGGTTAAATGGTGATTATATTTATAATCATAATATTATAATAAATTTGCCACTAAACAATATATATATATATATATATGTATATATTTATTTGTATTTCAATATTTGGTTATTTCTTTGTTCTATTTTGGGGACATGACAAGATGGGGTTATTGTTCTTGGAATGATTAGAATATGTCTCCCTTCCAGTATTGTTATTCATATTTAGGATGTTTTGGAGGAGAAGTTGTGTGGTTCTTTCATTCCTCTCATTTTGGTCTAAGAGTGCTTGGGTGGTTCTTTCATTCCTTTCATTTTGGTCCTTGAGTGCTTGGGTGGTTTGTTCCATGAATGTTCTTATTTCATTGCTTATTTGTTCACTCATGGTGTTGTTTTGAGTGTTGTTCTTTCTAGGGTACCTTCTATGGTAAGTTTGCATTAACTACTTTTTCACAGGATGGCAGGATTATGCTTTGATACCCACTATAATGTCCCTTGTCCCAATTGGCTCTAGACTTCGCTTATTGTTTGCCAATTAGGGTTAGGGTTGCACCTTCTCAAAAAAATGTCTCCCGTAATGAAGTGAGTTTGGATTGGAACCTGCATTCACGACGTGAACAACAATCCAACATACACACATATATTGTTGGCATTATTGCCAATTAGGGTTAGGGTTTCACCTTCTCAAAAAAATGTCTCCCCTAATCAAGTGAGTTTGAATTGGAACCTGCATTCACCACGTGAACAACAATCCAACATACACACACATATTGTTAGCATTAACATCATGGCATCACATTCATTGATTGACCACAAATGTAACTATTATGGACTAAGAAAACACTTTTCCTACTGGAGGAAGCCAACGAAGCTTATAAGCGGTCTGGTCCTACCACCCCTCCATGGCCCATCCCTTCCTTGGTCCGGGCAGAATTGAGTGGAACCCTCAGCCTACCACCCCTCCATGGCCCATTCCTTTCTTGGTCCGGGCGTACTTGCGTGGGACCTACAATCATCCATGATCCATCCTTGCCTTTGGGTTGGGCGGTTCTTAAGTGGACTTGTCCACTCATCCATGGCCCGTCCTTGTGCGGATCTTAAGTGAGGTCTCTAGGAACCACTTTTCTCAGGCCCTTCCTCCCAAGCAGGTTTTCATACACTCAAACAATCTTTAGGCAATCAGCATATACTAGCACATATCCTTATTTCTTCAATTCAACATCAAAAACCAATCCTAGAATGATAATGACAATACTATGAAGATCATCTTACTTAAAAACCAATTGTACATACATTCAGAAATAAGAAAGAAGATTTCACACATAGATATCAATGGCTTATTGCTGGTAATTAGATGACCAAGTTGGAAATGCGTTTATTGTTAAGAGGCTGACACACTAAATGCAATCAAATAGATTCAGTAATCAAAAATAACCAAAATGTGTCTAAATTAGTCTTCACATATATATTAGAATGTAATGATACATTCCCATACTAAGTTTGTTGCCAAGCCAGGTCGAATCACACAAGGTTAGTGTAATGTCCCCATTTTCGCGAGCATCAATTTGTTGAGGTTTAGCCTATTCCTGGCCCTCGTAGGCTGACAATTATGGATAGAGGGTTCTTTGTGGCAGTTACCCGGTGGTTAGAGACAGTACTTCATTTTCTGATTCAGGTTTGGACCTTTGCAGATGCTCACAGAGTGATATTCAGGCACTTACTATTTATAGTAAGTTAGGTCATTAGGGTTACTATTTCTGGTAGGGCACCTGGCTCAGTTGGCTATCTTAGTTTTGACCCAGTTTGGCAGTTTGTTGAGCAAACGAAGAATAATGGAGCATTTAATAATAATTAAATGATTATTATTATGACTTTATATTATAAAGTCATTTTAAGTGAAATATTAAAGTTATTAATTAATTAAATGGCTTATTATAAAGTATTAAATGATTTTATAATAAAAAGGGCGAAATGTTCATTTAAGTGAGTATTTATTACTCATTAAAGGGGACGCCATTTATTAATTAAATAGCCTAAGTTAAAGAGGCGAATTTAATATCATTTAATTGCTTTTTGAGAAGGGTCGACCCTATTGGGAGAATATATATATTTCACCAAAGACAAATTGAACGAATTATGATGTTGATTATTCTAATTTGTCTTTTTCTTCTCGGAGAACTTTGGAGTTTGTGAAACAAGGGTTTCTGCAGATTTCAGTCACTATCAGGCTTTGGAGAACAGAAACTCTTCATAGTCTAGCATTCTGAGGTTGTGAGAGATTCAGCTGAAGATTACTCCTGAGTTGGCTTTATTCAGAAGTCAAATTTGTGCATATTTGAGAAGTTCTATTCAGTGTTTCAAAGGTTTCAAGGAATAAACATTTGCAGATTAGAAGCTTGGTAAATTGCTACAGTACCCGTGAATAGTAAACTGCTACAGTACATGTGAATAGTGCTGCTACAGTGTTGTGCTACAGTGTCACGCTACAGTAGACGCTACAGTACCCCGTGCTACAATAGACGCTACAGTACTTGCATATTTGTGGAATCTACACAAGGGTTTACTTTTCAATGTTGAGGGTTTTCGAGAGGCATTTCATCAATTGTGAAGGGGAGAAGTAACGTATTTCAAACAGGCCGTACCATGCAAGGGTTTTATAGCTGCTGCAAATTAATTCCAAGTTTTGCAATTAATTTCCAGAATTTTATAAGAGCTTCATAATTACATTCTTGAGCATGTATTAATGTGGGTTATGCTTTGTATACGTTCTATTATCAATAAAAGTTATTTGCAGCCTATTTAGAAGAATATTATGCTCGAATTCTTGTTGTTGCAATGAATTATGTCTAGCCGGTTGCTTATATTGAATTCAACAAAAAAATCATATAACCGCAAAAACCCACCAAAACATTACAAAACAACAAAACACCAAACAAAAATTGCATTCTTCATCAACAGTTGGGGTTGAGAGATACCAGGTCTCTTACAGTTAGTTCATAGATTTAAAAGCAATTTTGGTTAGGAATTTAGATCAAAGATGTTATCTAGGCAATGCGGTAATCCATTGGCATATCGAAGTTAGTTCAAGTCGTATTACATAGACAGGTGGAAATCACTAATGCACATAGAATACACAATTAGACAATTCGGAGAATCATATCGCTTTACTTTTTAGTGATCTAAAATTGGGAGACCCATCTGCTAATGGTTAAGTTAGCATTTCTCACCTGACGGGGGTTTTAGACTTCTTCTCCAGGTAGTATCGAATTCTTTGATGATTGTTCTATGTTTATCTTCTCTATTTTCTACCTCCTCCTTCGTGACGGGTTTCGTTTAATCTATATCTAGGGTTGTGAAAAGATCACACCCCTCTATTCTTGGTCTTGTCTTTTGTTTGGAGGCACCCCGTCACTTTTAATGGTAGCGATTAAGATAATCACGTTATCCTCTCTTAATGTTAGCGATATATTTTCAAAAGACAATTAACCTTAAATTGTCGTTGCCTTTGTCTGGGCTTTGTTTGGTAGTCATTCTTCTAAGACCAGCGTTAGATTGCCCTATAACTATTTCATTTTTAAATCGTATTTAAATGTATATTTTAGAATAATAATATTGAATTTATATTTATAATATATATTTTTTAATTGTTATTTATTTTTCAATGTCATTTTGGGGACATGACAAACTCTATTTATCTTCGCCTTTGGTTTGCTAAATGTTTGACTGTAAAGATTAGTAAAGGAAAGTTATGTGCAAAGTATAGTCGACTCATTTGAATATATCTTTCGAAGGGCCTTCATAACCTTTGTGTCACCTTTTTTGTTATCACAAGGAGTCAACTTCCTAGCCTTTGGTGCGTACCATCTGGGATTTAGTGCAAAGATTGTCATATGAAGTAGGGTGTTAATAGTGTTCCACTACTCCATCACAATGGGCTTAATGTGTTTCTCATATAATCCCAAATTAGGAACCCTATTGCAAATTGCTTGATTCATCCACCTAAGCATGTTGTCCGATGTTTTATAAATTGCTCCAAGACTAGGAGAGTCATATCAGCATATCTAATGACATCTACAACATGTGAGGTGAAGGAGCAAACATATTTTCAAACAAAATTTTCAATGAAGAATGACTCAAGTCAAAATCAAATGACTAGTGAGAAAATTAGAGACAATAAAATCAGAAATTTAATACTAAAATCAGCAATTTGTTAATTTCTTACCTCATAGCGGACCACTAACTGTCATCAAGGATCTTTTGTTTGATAGTTTTTCCTTTAGCACTATTTGTAGTAGGCCATCTACTCCATTGTGAATTAACCGTCTTCGACTGTAGAGCCTCTTGCACTTCAAGCATCATCTCTAACAAAATGAAATGACTAGCTACCTAGTCTCCATAGGTTTGAGGAATTCCTTCTTTGAAAAAATCCTCAAGAGAGCAAATGAGGTGTGGTGGTTGCAAATGAACATCTAAATAACTTTACCTTCTACCACCACTTGCGACACCCAATTTATCTTTCTTGTGTCTTTTAGTACGTTGTTCAACACATGAACACAACATGGGGTCCAAAACATATGCTTGTAAGCACCTTCCACTATCATGCCAACTAATTTGCACACGTGCCGAATCAATGACCACCTTTACAACATTTGAGCCTCCAATCTCCTCCATGACCTCTCTAAAAATGTGAAATTGGAAGTTTGCATCCTTGCATTTCCCTAAATAATCAATAGCTCTAAGAAAGTAAAAGTCAACTACACATGTGACTATGATGTTGATGAATGATTGATGTCTAATATTGTTCCCCATCCATGACAATAGCGCAGCCCATCCTAATCCAAGTCTTCCCCATTTTTTTCATCTCCAAACTAACCTTAGAATACTCTTTGTCAAGGAGGGTAGTGCTTAGTTTATTTTCTCAAGGGGGGTGAATAAGGGACCAATATAAGCTACATTTTTGAACATTTGTTTGAAGTAAGGAGAATGTGCCACATGAAATTGGATGGCATGGGCATATAAAAATCTGGCAATAAAAGACTTTGCCAAATCTTTTGCTTGCATATTGAATATACTTGCAATTGTCCTTGCTTTTTCACTAGTAGTAGTCTTTCTTTTTCTTCTTGTGGGAATATCATCACTACTAGTCGCAACTGTGGATGTGTTGGAAATATTGTCATTGATGTCAAAGGGGCATGGGTAGGTTTGTCATTGATGTCAAAATTGTATAGACTAGATTGTTGAAGATGTCATCGATGTCAAAGGGCAAGTCCAAAATCAGGAGATGGCTAAATTATTGGAGGTTAAATCAATAAAGTCTTGTGCCAAATTTATGGCACCAATATCGAGAAATCGTTGTGCAAGGAAAGAGAATGTAGTGTCCCTAGTCCTAGTTTGCCCTAGAATTCGCTTGTTGATTAGGTTTAGAGTTTTTTCACTTCGTCAATTGGATAATTCTTCAATGGGATACTCCTGGTTGAAACCTGCATTCACCATATGAACAATATTTCCACAAACAGATATGTTTGTTAACATTAATATCTATATATCCAAATTTAAATATAATCACAAAGTAGTTATTCAGACATAGGAGTGGCATGGGTAGATCTGCCCAAAGTCCTTTGCCAAGCCCAAGAGGTTGTATACCACAACTCTCTCTTCTCGGCGACTTAGTACCTGCTTTCTCCACCCATGTCATCACCTCGGAAAACACTTAACCTGTTGGGGGAAGCCAGCGGAGCTTATAAGTGGTCTAGGCCTACCACCCCTCTATGGCCCATCTCTTCTTTGATTTGGGCAGACTTGAGTGGGACCCCCACCCCTCCATGGCCCATCCATGCCTTTGGACTGGGCGGATCTTAAGTGGAATTTCCACTCATCCATGACCCATCCTTGCCTTGGGTTCCCGGGGGCGGATCTTGACTGGGGTTTCTAGGCACCACTTTTCTTAGGCCCTGCCTCCTGAGCAGGTTTGCAAACACTCAGACAATCTTGAAGCAGTCAAATACATTTATACTTGTCATTGATTCTTAAGTAAATATCAAATCTATTCTTAGAACAATTACAATCATGAACATACTATAGAGATCATGGCATTATAATCAGATAAGCAACATCTAGTTTTTATATTCAATTCTGAATTAATGGAGAACAGTCATATATCTGCATATTATCATCCTTATCGACATTGCTTTCTACTGATATGTAAATAGCATCATGACATGTATTTATTAAAAGAAGACAATGCAAAGATAAATACAGGAATCAGAATTAACACTTTCAGAGATGCAGCAAATCTTAATTACCAGATTCTTTGCCCCTTATAATCTATAAATGAGGTTGGCATACTCAAGTTCAGCCTTATTGGCTTGAGCCTTTCAAGGGTCAGTCACAGTCTAGAAGGCAATCAGATCGGGCCATAAAGATAATTGTTTGCATTTACTACATAGATTGCAGGTGTATTCAGCTATGCATATTATGTTTAGACATCTATTGCAGAATGATTATTTAATTCTGAACTTGGAATTGCTAAATATTAATGGTTAAGTGAATAACATCACCTGATTTGCTGTGTCTTTCCATGTTCCCTGATTCCTTCCAGATTTATATAGTTCAGCCTTATTGGCTTGAGCCTTTCAAGGGTCAGTCACAGTCTAGAAGGCAATCAGATCGGGCCATAAAGATAATTGTTTGCATTTACTACATAGATTGCAGGTGTATTCAGCTATGCATATTACGTTTAGACATCTATTGCAGAATGATTATTTAATTCTGAACTTGGAATTGCTAAATATTAATGGTTAAGTGAATAACATCACCTGATTTGCTGTGTCTTTCCACGTTCCCTGATTCCTTCCAGATTTATATTGTTGATGATATTATTTTGGTGGAGTCTATTTTATTTCATGAGAATTTATATTAGGGGGATTCTTTATTCTGATCAGAGTATCAAACTGGTATATGGTGATATTTTATTGATTTATAATCCTAGCCGTATAGCCAAGTATCAGATTACTAGTTAGATTTCTATTTGATAATTGTATCAATTCTGGAAATTAAAGAGTTGGGGAAGACAGAAGTTTTAATAATGAAGCCGTATGGTCTGAAGGAATGGATAAGACAAAATAATAATATCCTGAAGGTGCCGATTCAAAGAGTTTGGAAAATTGCCTTGGGCACTCGGCTGAAAAAGAAATCGCAAGAAAAGACAAACCAAAAGGCATCAGATCTCAATACAGGACAAATTTATATTCGGTAAATGTCGTTTGAGGCACTTATGAATATATTTGGGGAAAATAGAGTTGACGCAGCCTCATATAAGGAATCAGGAGCTGGCTCTGACATTATCCTCTTTTTATCTTTGATTCCTCTCCTTTTATGGGGCCGATCCCCCAAGAGCCTTCACCTCTTGGCTAGGGACATATCCCCTATGCAACTGCTGTCCCTTCATAACCAATGTTGATTAGTTTAGTGATCACTGCATTCATAATTGCTAGCTTCCTGAATCGGATTTTGCAGGATTTAATATTTATTTGTTTATTTTATATGTCTATTTGTCTATTAATTTATATTTGTAGGCTTATGCTCATTAGCTGTTTATTTTAGTCAACCAAAATAATCTGTTATTTTATTTATTTATTATTTTTTTTATGTTCATTTATTTGTATTGTTTTTTATAGTCTCTTTAATCACGCATGTCATCTATTTTATTGTTTATAAGCTATCACAATAATTTACTTAATAATATCGGTGGTATGATATTATTACAATATCATCTGTGATAATTGTAAAATATTTAAATTGGAATTTTATAATTTTGATATCTATTTTATTTAGTTGATTGGTTACAATATTTGGGACATGACAGAGACAAATGGAATCAATTAAATGATCGATTTATCTTGACACCCAAAAATGAGGAGGCAATTTAAATATTAAATTGCATAAATAATTGTTTATTATTTTCCTACATGGCTGACCCATGTCTAGCACCCCTCTCCTTGAAAATTAAATTGCAAATAAAAAATTAATAACATGGGCCAACCCCCCTTTAGTGTGGTGCCCTCATTGGAATAGTCAAAAATAATTAAATTAATTTTTCTATAGGGGACGACCCCCAAGTAGTGCGCCCAAGGTCGATGAAAAGGTGCACATATATTAAAAGAGTTGCTGTAATGTCCCCATTTTAGGGTTCTCTTGCTCTACAGTTGGAGATGTCTTCCTAGGTTTGTGTCTGCCTGATCAGAGGGGTAGTTTGAGGTTACCAGTGAGCTCAGATGGTGTAGAGGAGTTCTACGATGCTTTTAGATGTTACTTCTGGCTTCTGGTTTGGGCTCCAAGATTCTTGGAGAGAGTGTCTATTTATAGTAAGTCACCCGGTCGGCTCCGTTCATCATTATTCTTCATCGGGATCAGTCTAGTGCAGTTAGTTTTCGATTCTGATGCATTCCAACAGTTTTCGCAAAATGAGTATATTAATGGCTTTATTTTAATTATTTTACTAAGATTGCTAAATATTATTTAAAATATTTAAAAAACACCTTAGTGTTATAGCTCGTCGGAACTTGGATGAAATGTTTTATATCATGGATATATTAAACAAGGACCTTGCATTTCAAATTATCATTATTTTAATAAAAAGGTCATTTTCAGAGCTAAAAGGGAGTTTAAATTAAAAAGTGAATTTTTAAATAGAAGTGTTTGCAGAGTTTGGCGGGAAAAGTATAAAAAGAGGTTATGAGAGTTCATTTGTTCATGTTGAGTTTATTCTATTTCTCTTTTCAAAACCCTTGTGGGTCTGGAGATTGAACTTGGTTCATCTCAAACTTCTAGAGGACAAAACCCCTCTTGGAGAATATCATCCACGGTGGTGAAAGATCCTCTTTGGGTGATAGCTTATAGATTCATTTAGAGTCTATGCTTGTGCTACATTTCAAAATTGGAGTTAACGAATATCATCTTTATTCAGTTTGGAGAGTTTCCAATTTGGGTAAATTCAGTATTGAATATATGGCCATTCTCTATCACTGTGGCGTCCATTTTGTAAGTTGGTCATTGTGAGACTCATTCTGCAGATGGGGCGTGAGTTAATTATGGGTTTAATGATGCATACTTTCCTAGACGTGTGGTATTAGCAGGTTTTTGTTGTGATTGAGTTGTGGGTGTCTGTCCAAGCTGCAAACTTCAATGCATCATACAAGGACTCGAAATAAAGGGAGGTTGTGGGGTTCGAAAGGCTTCATGCTGCTGGCAAACATAATAAAATCAATATCAGGTCTGGTCATGCGTCTTACAGGCATTGAGACTGTCACCACTTCTGCAAGGGCATTATCTCTTGCTGCAGGAGGCGATTCACTTGCTACAGGAGATCGTGAGCTATTAGAAGTGGTCATGGTATTTTAATTAATCTGCTCTTTGAACATAATGGAGATCTGAAGAGGGCGATATCTGCATTTTGGAAGTGGGGTGAATATCTATTTATGCTGGCTGGGTCGTGATATTCTTTGAGATTGAGGTCACCTATGTTGATGTTCAGCTGCGGGCTCCATACTTCCAGGCAACGATAATATTAAATCCATGTAGCCGTTGGCTATGCATTTAATAGAAACGATTTATTTGGAATGTAATTTATATATCTCCTTTTGATGTCAACTAAGTGAAGAGGCGCTTCACTCATATAATAAATTATATTTTAATGAGGTCGACCTCATCTTATTCGCCACCTTTAATTGAGACACAACTCTTCATATGTGGCCCTTCATTTCATGAAAGGAGGCAATCTTCCCTTCATCTTGTATATATTAGAGATACGAGTCGTTCATTGGAGATCATTCATTCATTCCGTTTCTAGCGTGTGAAGTGCGAATTTATCAAAGAACAGAGCAAGTTGTTCTTCAAGGGGTCGAGTGTTTCATCCTCTAGGAGTTCGATATTACATTGCATTGCACCAAGTGTGGTGTTAATATTTGGGCGTTGTATTTGGCCTCATTGTAAAAGCAAGTTGGCTTCATTATTCAATATATAAGAGATATATTGTTGCTGGGTTTTTCTCCCTTGAGTAGGAGGGTTTTCCTAGGGTATCTTGTGGTGTTCATTGTCTTATGTGTTGCATTTTCTGATTGCTTTCATTTCTGATCCTAAAACTAACATGGTATCAGAGCGGGTTTTAGACAAGACCTGATCAGATTTGTGTAAGCAAAGAATCTCGATATTGTGAGGATCTTATCAGTCTGGAAGTAAATCGTATATCTCAGCCTAGAAGATCTATTTGCAGAGTTGGAGGTCAAACTCCTTGAAGGCGTTGTGGCATCTAGAGTGAGAAATTATTGAACAAAGGCTGGGCGTATCATCTGCAAATAATACGACTCAGGAAATTCTATTTCTCTATTGGCGCAGTCTTGGATATCAAATTGTGAGAAAAAAGATAGAGGAGATCAACTTAATCAATATGCAAGGTGATCTCAGGAGGACGACTTCTCTGAGTAATTGATGGAGCCCTTGGCTCATGCCTTACAAAGGCCACTCTCATAACTGTCGTAGCAATTGCAGTTGCACCTTTCTGGAGAGACGACTATTGCAATCATCGTGCCCCCAATATACTCCTGTGTGTTGGATCGACGATAGCTTGGCTACCTGTGGCGCATTCAGGATAGCTCTTGAATGATGGCATCTACAAATTTTATTATGAACCAGACTGTGTTGGTAACCCTCTGTTTTGAGACATTCATTATTTCCTGAAAATTGTTATTGGCTGCTGTCGTGGGAGTTATTGCGAGTACAATCGGGCTCAATCTTTAGTAGTCTCTGTGAGCAGCCGATTTACATGGTAAAGAAGTCACACGGGAAAAGTCAATAAGATCAATTTGACCAGTCAGGAGGTGCCTGCTTGGGAAGTATCAGCCGGTCCAATAAATAGTTGGTGATTTATTGATATTATAGGGAGCGACTTAAAGTCTAAGAAGAGTTGAAGACTTATCTTCTAGACCATCATGGCATTCAATTCTCCTCTCATAGCATCGAAAGAAGGAACCATTGAATAGCATGGAAACCAGGGAAGTCGGAGTCTTAATCCTCGGGTCATCATGGCACTAAGGAGCCTGATATTGGCAAGGTTGAGTGAAGGGACCTGTGCTACCTGGAAATTAATAGAGCATTGACATAGGATTCATCGATTATCAGCTCATGAGAAGGGCTGACTCGTCGTGATCGATGCCACTGAAAGGGCGGAGAGAGCAGATATTGTGCTTGTTGTTTGAGGATATCGATCCCTCATTTTCTGTGTAAGGGATTCTGATTTCAATGAGATAAGTATTTCATGGTTGAATAATGTTCATGAATTTTTATGTAGTTATTCATGCTATAACATTGGATCATGTATGCTTCTAGCATTAGCATTTCTCCTTGGGATAGTTGAGTTCTATGAACTATTAGTAATCTCTCCTTAATGCTTTCAAGACGGACGAAGAAGCGTAAGAGATTGCTTTCAAGAGAAGAAGAGCTTGATGCATCCTGTAGGCTGAAGAATTGAGTCATAGCTTGCAGCCATGGGACTGAGTTGGTGGCTGAAGACATCTCTCGAAGATGAAGAACCTATTCAGGTTGTCAAATTGGAGAACTAATTGCAAAAATTATCAGTCAACCAAAAGGGGAGGTGGGGGGTGGGTGGGAATATTACAGTTGCAACTGTTGGGAAGAATCACATACTTTCAAAAAGTTGCCTCCCTTTGCATGATATAAAAGAATATTGTTTGGAGGTTTCGAATGAAGTAAGCATTGAATATTATTTGAATATTGAGCAGATTTAAAGAAAACCAAAGGGTAGAAAGTATGAGAATATTTCTGTTTCTTATTGAAGAACATATGCAAATCTATATGAGATATGTGTGCAAGTTTATTTGTAGAACATTAGCAGATTTAATGAAGAGTTTATGATCAGATTTATGGAGGATTTTTGATCATATATATAAAGTTTTATGAGCAGATCTGAGTTTACTACAACAGACATTAAGGCAGAAATATATGAGAAGTTGTGATCAGATTCGCAAGTGAAATTAGAGCAGACCTTAAGGCAGATTTTTTTGAAGGTATTGAGGCAGATTTGTGAAGCATATTGAAGCAGTGATACTCAAGAAGGCAAACACAATATTTATTTGGAGGTTGGTGCCTCCTTATTGAGGAGATCGGGAGGTTGTTGCCTCTCATTAGAAGAGATTGGTGTCTCTTTTTGGGTTGGTGCTCAGTGGTGGGGATTGGTGTCTTTAGTGGGTTGGTGCCTACGATGATTGTAAGAGAAGTTTTATATAAGCAACATTTTTTTGTGGTTTTCTCCTGTGTTCTTGATTGCTAGATCTTGCATGTGTGTTATTGCTATGAATGATTAAGTTTTTGAAGTATTATTGAGGCTGAAATAATATTTTCTCTTCCATTTTGTTGGTTGAAAATTATGTAATCAACTTTTCAATAGATTACACAACCTAAACTTCAGCCATAGCTATGTGAGATAAAAACTCTCCTCTCAGAAAGGGAAGGTGTCCTTCTTACTGCTAACAGAAGCTACGGTAAAACTAATAAAGTATTTACACAATATACACTACACTTACGAAATGGGGGGCTGTGTCACATTCATGCTTTTTTTTTTCTTTTCAGAGAAGATGTTTTACAATGCTTCACGGTTTGGAAGTTCTAATTCAAGATAACTATAAGCTTAACAAAGAGCAGTAATGCTAATATCTCTATCTTGTCAAAGCAAAGCATAGAGATACCAGATATGATTGATAATAAATAAATAAAGGAAAAGGGAAAGCTCACGAAGGCACAAAGTCGTTCTGTAGCTTTTTCAATGATGAATCTACGAAAGATGTATCGTTTGTTGCATTAGAAGCACAAAGTCGTTCTGTAGCTTTTTCAATGATTTTTCTGCGAAAGATGTATCGTTTGTTGCATTAGAAGCACAAAGTCTTCTTAGATGCAACAATTCCTCGAAAAACATGAACGATTACAAGCACAAAGTCTTGTAGATCTTTCAACCAAAGTATCCAAACATAAACGTAAATCCAAATAAGGAATGCAACACAAAGTTTACATAAATTACTTGAAGCCCTTCAAATATCATTCACTAATCACTACCAATCCTATTCAAACCAAAAGAGAATTGTTTCCAACACAAAGTCTGGCATGCAACTTCCTTCTTTATTGATCAGATTCAGATTCACAAAATTGAACACAAAGTCTCAATGTTCATTTCAAAAGGGCAACACTTCGTTGCAAAATACTAAAAGGTAAAGATTACAATAGAAGTCCCTCTTATTTATAGAAAAGAGGGAAGAACTAATCTAGGAAAACAGTTGAGTAAAGTTAGGGAAGTTAGGTGAGCAAAAATAGGAAACCCTAACTTTGACTAAGTCAACGTGTAATTTATCTTCGTGAAATTACATCTCATATTTTCGGTGTAATTACACTTTACAAAAAGACATTTAAGATGTCAAAAACTATTTACAAGATGCATAAAGGGAAGCATCAAAATGTTCAACATTGGGAGATCAGGAATCTTCATGGTTCCTTGCTTGAGCGCGGGAGTCTTCATACTTCTTCGTGGTCTCCTGCATGAACTTTTTATCTGGACCAACGGTGTAATCCACAATGGTGTGAATCCTCGTGACTGATCTCCTGGTGGATGAAAAAACCTTTTTGCACCTGTCAAGATGCGTGTTAAGATTATTAATAATGAGCCTTGTATCACAAAGAACACACATAGAGGCTTCTGAAAAGTCTGCACTCTCTACTTGATTCATGATGGCTTCTTTGAAGGTCTCAGAAAGTTCTGTGGCCGGAAGGAAGATACGGTTTTCTTCAAGAAGCTAGCCTGGCAACTCCTTGACTCTTTTTTCAAGAATAACCCGATGCTCTTCAACATCTTCCTGTACTTGGTGGAGATCTTCTGTAAGAGATTTGATTGTCTGAATACGATGCTTCAATGATTCTCTTACTTCAACATATTTCTCCTTGTCGGGGATCACCCTGGCTTCCACCAATTTGCTGAGCTTTGCCTGTTTCATTTGTGACCACAACAACATTCATTTTTCCATTTCTCTGAGCTCTTGGGAAAGGACACCTTTATCTAGCTCTAATTTGAGCTGAGCTATTTGAGTAGCCTTTTCATTCGTAGCAATTATAATTTGAGAACCATGTTCTATAATCTTATTAATAAAATCATATAACACTTTGCCTTTGGAGGCAAACTTCTTAGCCTTCGTGACAGCTGGGTCCTCAGCACTTACCATTGCTAACGGTTGTGCATTACTTGTAGATCCTGCAAGCCTTCTTACAATAGCGGCATAATGCTCTGCCCTCTGTTTGTATAAGTTTCAAGCTTGCTCCATTTTGTCTAGCCTTCCTGCTAGTATGTTCAAGGTCACTTGCGCATCTGCCTTGGCACTTTCATTTGTAACCTTACCAAGCTGGACTGTTGTCATTGTATAGTCCTCCATATTGACATCTCCTTCCTCTTGAGGTGATATGCCAATGTTTGCATACTTTTGATCGACTTTGTCAACCTGAAGCCGTGAGTACACTTTTACCTTTTTCTTCCCCATGGCTTTTGGAGGGGCTATCTCTTCAAGATCGAGCTCTTCTGGGGAAATCATTTTCTTTTTTTGCTTTGATACTTGAGATACCAACCAAGGGGGAAGAGAACAGGTATGAGCTTCTTGGTTGACCGTCAACTCTCTTGTCACCGCCACTTCTGAAGGAATGACTGGTATAGTGACAATTGGTGAAGTGTCTGCCATTACTACTGCAGTAACTGGCACATTGAGCTGATTTTGCAGAGATTCATTCATGAACCTATTAAACTTAGCTTTTGAATTGAGATCATAGGATGGGGATGACAAGTTGGGAATAGATGATGGAGAGCCCGACAAAATGTCAACCGTTTGTATACTTGTCACTGAAGGAGTATCAAGTGCGGATGATGATGCAGGGAGTGGTGCAATGTCCATTGCGGGTATGGTAGATGTAGGAATAGGTGACGTAGGAAAAGGTGGTGGAGTGTTTGGATTAGGAGGTATGCGAGGAACGTTTGAAATTACAGGCAATGATGACTGGGGAAAATCTTCAACTACATTCTCAGGTAGAGACATAGCTTGTTCTTCATCATGTTCGAGTTCTTGTTGATCACCCTCTTGATCTTCTACCTCTTGTTCACCTTCTTGGTCACCTTCAGACTCTTTTTCACCTTCAGAATGTTCTTCCTCATCAGAGTCTGTTTCTTCTGAATCTTCTTCTTCAGCAGATTGATCACTTGAATTTTCTTCTTCATCGGAATCTATCTCTTCAGAAATAGACTCCTTTCCTTTCGAGTGGGATGGTTAAGATTTCGTTGTTTCTTCTTCACGGATGGCTCGAGCATCCTTTTTGCCAATAGTGAACTTAATCCTGGGGCCTCTTCTGGAAGAAGTGGGAATAGCCGCTGATTTGTCTTTTATGCGGGGTTCTTGTTGTCGATTGACTTCTGCTCCAGATTCATCTCCTTCAGATTCTGTCCTGAAAGTTTTCATCTCAAAGCCATGCTTGTGTAACCATTCAACAGTATTAGCCAATTTTGGTGCCAATCTCATTTTGATGGAAACATTTTCCTTTCTAGACCATAGGATTGCAGGCAAAGGTTTCTTGGAGATTTCTTGTTCGTTATAAGCAGCGTTCATGATGTCACCATGATCTGTGAACTCCTCTGGTAGGTCAGCAACACCAAGATCTTTGATCTGCTGTACGGCTAGTCTACAAAAAACCATCTTACGAATAGCCTCTTCATCTCTGCATTCAGCCGAGATGTCCTCAAAGTGGTACTCGTGCTTATGACCCTTTTTAGCCTCTTCTTGACATTTCGGTAATCAAAATCAAGTCTGTATTTATAGTTCCTGATTGTCATGACCTGCATCTCTGCATAGACTGATTTAGCCTTTTGTACACTTTTGATGGTATACCTTCCAATTGTTAGTGGAAACTTAAAACCAGGCTTGTGAATCCTTTGACGTTCCTTGTGGACTGAAATCAACTGTCTGCATAACTCCATGAGTATCCACTCTTCTGAAGGATATCTGGGCAACATGTAAGAACACCTAGTGTAGCATCCGACCCTTATGTAAGTAAAAGTTGGGAATTGTAGGAATATGCATCCGACTTTACTCACCACTTTGTAGGCCTCATCAGATATTCTCTTCTTTTCGAGAGTAGGATCAAAGCTGAAAAGAAGAGGTGCAAAGAAAGCATCGGTAACCCACTTGAAATGGTGAAGGCTTTCTTTGAGTTCCAGTTGATAGAAATAATTTTACACAGGTGTAGAAAGCCGGTTCCCTTTTGTAGATAAACCCGAGAACTGCCTCATCACGGCTGTAGCATACACCAGGTAAGAAGTCATATAGAACTTCAAGGTGGTCGGCACATTGATCAGTTCATGAATTGCATCGCTGATCTGCTTGCCCCAATCAATATGAGCCTCCTATCTTCTTATAATCCGAATGTACTCGTACATCCAATCCTGAAAATGAGATGTTTCAGGTAATCCCTTAACTCTACTCAAGTGTGTTATCATGTCTCTGACATCTTCCTTGAAGTCACTTCACGGAATCCCTTCGGCCATCTTGAGATAGTATGCCTAGGTTCTTTCAACCATTGGCTGTTGATCAAGTACTTAGCCTTATTGGGATCTGAGTCATAGACTTCCTGCGCTTGTTGTACTGAAATTTCACTGTACTTCTCCATCTATGGGACTCTAAAAACAATATCAAAGAAATAAGGGTCCAGCCTCAATATCTCCTGCCTAGAAGAGTCAATCACACTTTTGCTTTCCCGGATGTAATGAGATGCAACTTCGAGGACAAACTCTGTATGGTGTGCAGAAGTAGGGAATGTAGAAACAAGGTGTAGGTTACTGTGCACAATGGCTCTCAAAGAGTCCTCAAGAGGCTTTTGCTCAATCCTCTTCATGAAATCAACGAGGTCTTGATGACCAACCTCGGTGTCTTTTATCTCGTCCACCTTTGAAATTACTACTGTCGACGGATAAACACCTTGGTATTTGTATTTCATTTTGCCTTTAGCTTTTGAAGACGATGGAGGTTTCTTAGCTGTCATCTAAAAGCAACTGGATCAAAAGAGCAATCTTCGAGGATCCCTTGACGAGATTTGTAAAGGAACTGCAGATTTAGAATCAACAATCGTTAGTCGAAAAAGAAGCATTGGGATGCGTGAAGCGAGCAATGATGTTGAGCAAGCATGTGGCAAGCAATGAGGCACAAAAAACGATGTAGAAGCGGAGAAACAGGCTTTAGAGCAAAGACAAAGTGATTTTGGAAAGTTTAAGGTAAAAACTGTGAAAAGTCTAAGGGCACTTTGAAGAAAGTTCTCAAGTGCAAAGGCGCTGAAAAACAACGCCCTTGCACTCAAAGTGTAAGGGTTTGGAAAAAATGTGTCAGGGCGCTGAAAATCAGCACCCTGACACTTTTGCTTCAGACTTGAAATTTGGGTGAAGTGCAGTGGCGAAGAATTTTAGCGCCTTGACATTTTTGGAAAGGAGATCACTCCAATGTAGGAGAACGAGTTTGAATCAAAGCCATAATATATGTATGCCTCTTCAAAAAATGAAAGCCTCTTCATCATTGAAATGAATGTATTCAATATCCCACCATTTTGAGAGACATGTGTTGAAATATGAAAGAGACAAAGAAAAATGGAGGGCAAAGACTCGAAATCAGGAATCTATCAGAACAAGAGAGAGAAAAAGAGACACACGCGATAATGAGGATAGGAGAGAAACGTTCGGGTGATGGAAAAAATGCATTTGAGGAAGAAGGTATTGGCGACGCAAAAGAATGATACACAAGCATAATTTGCTTCTAGCGAAATATGTTTAACCTATAAATGAAAATGAAAATAAAACCCTCGAAGTTGTTCTTACTCTGTAGAGAAAAACGAATGAGGAGAAAGAAAGACATGGCAAAAAGAAGAAGAAAACAAAAACGTACTTGGAAGAAGATCAAAAACCAAGTCGAATGCTTGAAAATAAACTTCAAAATGCGTTTTTGTAAATGCAAGATGGCCGCCCAACACGTTGGGAGTGAAAGAATGAAAGCAAGAATGAAGCAAATTGACTTAAAATCACTTTTGAGTGATTCATAAGTGAGACATGGTGAACTGAAGTCGTGTAACTAATTAAGGCACATTAAGTGGTAAAAACTAGAAAATATGTAATAGGTTGAAAAAACACCACCCATGCCTTTAAAATGGGTAAGTCAAAAATTTTGGTGTAAGGGTGCTAAAAATCAGCGCCCTTGCACCAAGTCAAAAATCACTTAAGTGCAATGGCATTGATTTTTAGTGCCCTTGCACTTTTCACACTTAGTCTTATTTACTTAAGTGTTAGAGCGCTATTTTTCAAAGCTTTTGCACTTTTCACAATTTTGGAAAGTATGAACGAGTGTTCGCGAAGATACTCGTTTCGAAGGTCTTTGTGAGACAAACGCAGAGGTTTGCTCAAATGGACTGTCTGAGACTTTGGAACGTATTTCGAGGTGGATTGAAAATCGCCTCATTTTGCATGCTTGAACATCACGAACCTGGGAAATGGACAAGTTTCGTAGGGGTGTTATTTTTGGAACGAGCGCTGCTAGATTCCATGATAACACATTTTATGTTCATTACTCTCAGTGTTGCTGCCCATGTTGTTTTGTGAAAAAATAATGCACTTGCAAACTGAAAGTAGAAAGAAATCAAAAAATCATACATTTCTTCCTTAAAACTTTGAAAATAAAATGAAAGAATCACTTATCTCTTGGATTTCTCTTGCTGCCTCAGTGCTCGCTACTCATTAATGCTGATTTCAAAAGAATCACTTATCTCTTGGATTTCTCTTGCTGCCTCAGTGCTCGCTACTCATTAATGCTGATTTCACTAGCTGCACTTTGTAACCTTGGTCAAAATGAGCTGTTTTCTTCTAATTTAGCTGCAATTTTTATTGTATGCAAAAATGAATTAGAATGAAAGAGCGAGGCTTCTTTTTTCTCATTTAGGGCTAAGTGTGGTGTGGGGGCTTACAAAAAAGAATATTAAGATAAATTTTTATTGATTTTGGTCTTAAAGAAAATTCAAAAATGTGTTTCAAGGATGGGTAGGACAAAAAATAAAAATTTGGGGACAGTGGGGGAACATTTCCTAGGCATCTTCGTGTCCCCAGTATAGGAATGACCCAAAAAATCTTAGGAATGTGTTGTTGGGGAACATAGAATTAAACTACTTGCAAATGAATCTAATCTAATTTAAAATGCAACTAGAAGGTCAATTGCAAGAATCCATCATGTGTGGGTCTCATGTAAGATTGGTTATGAGTTATCGGATCCTAACTTGTATCATAGCTATTTACAATTGAAGATGAATACGTCTACAAGATTGTAAAGTAGATTGAATGAAAGTGGGTGTTGATAAGCCTCCTCTTCATTGAAGTGAGAGAAAGACAAAGGCCATCCAACTTGTGTAACCTATCACTATCATCATGTGAATTTAGTTTAGATATTCAGATGATGAAGGCTCTTGATAAGTGGATCTAATATGCATGTTCCTTAGTTTTGTTCCCAACTAGCTATTTTCCTAATCCAAATCTTAGAGTAATCAGGCAATGTGAATAGAGACATGAGAAGAGGGGAAGGGAGTAGAGAGGAAGATTGTGTAGGAAATCTTTTGCTCGGAAAACATGCATAAAGAAGAACAAACAAGAATATGCACAAGAGAAATTGAAGAATCTAAAAATTAAAGAGATGGAAGAACCATATTGTAGAGAAGATTATGTTGAATATAAGAGGATCAATTAAGAAAATTCAAGGGGCATGTACCTCAAAAACATGCCCATAATGGTTAAGGAGTAGTTAGACATGTCTAGCTACTGAAAAGCGCACTAAAATTGCATATTGCAAATTCTTGGTGGCCCCCTTGAGATGGAAAGCTCAGTTGTAAACTACTAGAAAACTCCACAAGCTAGTAGAAAAGCTCTTGAAACAAAGATAAAATTGCCACAAAATTTATAGAGCAATGACCAAGCCACTAAAAACGTACTAGAACAAGAAAAGCTGCCAAAACTTTTTAGCACATTGGGAAACATGTGTTTTTGGGTCCCAAAAGGGTTTTTGGAGCCTCTAGAGGTGCTAAAAGTGTTAGAAGAGAGCATTGGATCTGGTGACGAGTGATGAAGAGAAAGGAGTAATGCAAAAAGATTTGTGTAGGTGATAGAACTGTTGGGATGGTTGGACAAGTTGTATTGGTACATGCATGTACAAAACAAGCACAAAAACCGTCAAAATCGACAAATGCAATAAATCACTCATACAAACTCTAAATGAATCAAAACAAAAAGTAATGCAAAAAGCATATGAAAATGCAGAATCAAACGAGTCTTTGGGAGAAACAAATGGGTTTTGGGTAGTAATTGATGGGTTAGAAGAAATAGTGAAAAAAATTGATTTGTCAAAAAGAGGTAAAAACGACTCCAAATCAAAATGACGAAGGTTGAAGTATGAATTGGAGACTAAGGACTTGTGGAGGAAGATGATTCATGATAGAAGATTGGAAAAAGGTGATAAAGGGTGAATGACAATCAAAGCAAATAAAGTAGAATTGAAAATGAGTGTACAATATCTAAAGAAACATAGTTTGGACTTGGGCAATAATAGGATAATAAGGAGATTATAATGTTGCAGATGATTAATCATTGACAATTGGTTTGGTATATCTTAAAATTGAAAAGTGAGTGTAAAAGCATTAAAAGTATCATAGTTTGAACTTGGACAATAATAGGATAATAAAGTGATTATAATTTGGTAGAGGAATCATCATCAACAATTGGTCGTGACATTGCATTTGAAAGGGGACATTTGTGGGTACACACATGGATTGGGGTCTACTCAAACAATCTATTGCTAGTTTGGCATGTTCTCTCTTACACTTGATGTTCAATTGGAACTGTTGATGATATGAAGGTGATTTTTGATGATGCTCTTGCAATAATTTGTTATATGTTTGAAAGGATTTAAATGGTTTGTGATTTGTAAAGATGATGGTGTCCTTTCTAAATATGTGGTTCTTTCAAAACTTACATTCCTACACAATGGCATAAAGATCTTAGTCATATGTGGAATATTTTATTATTGCAACAGTGAATGTCTCATAGTGATTGTAGTTAGTGTTCAATGCCTATTATTATGTTTCGATAATATGGTTTATTAGACTATGTAGTAATTGTTTGCTGGCTTTGGGTAGTTATAAGCTAAGTCACAACATTCGAATTTGAATTTGAATTCGGCAACATTGAAATTCGGCAAGGAAAAAATTCGAAAAGTATAAAATTCGGATGAAATTCGCCTTATGTAATTTTTTATTTATTTATAATAAATATAAGTAATATATCCATAAAATTGTTTAAATAATTTAACATTTATAAATAGATTTGAAATCATTACAAAAAGATGACACATTTATAAAATATAAACCATAAGAAACATGTGAAATCATGTTTGCGAATATGTTCTTCTGTCAAAAAGGTACAATAACAGTCAAGACTTTAGAACTTCAAAAAAGCTCCAAGTTATCAAGAGCACTTGGCTGATATGCTAAATCATCATCATCTGTATCACTACTCAATTCATCATCTGCAAAGTTAGGCTCATCTGCAATTGACATTGCTATGTCTTCAAGATTTTGTTGTGAGGAAGAGTCCCTTGCTGATTTGTTCATGAACAATTTTAAATTGCTGCGAACATAAACAAGATCTCCCAACTTTCCAAACAACAATTTATTCCTTTTTTTGGAATGGATGTGGTCAAAGAAACTCTAGTTTCTCTCGCAAGATGATGAGTTTGCTCACCGACTCAAAATTCGAACAACAAATTCTTGTAGCTTAGGAGTTTTTCCTCTATAGTCTAACCACCATCTATATCCAGGTATATGTGCCAAGTCATATTTGGCTGCTGCCATTCCAAACATCTCTTCTCCTTTCTTGTATTCCCAACATTGATCTCTGATTAGTGCTGAAATTGTTGCATACTTTTGAATGGCTTCAAAAAGCCCTCCCATAATTTCAGAATCACCTTTTCTATTAATAGAAAACAACTTAGGCTCCAAAAAACAAGCTGCTGCATGTAAAGGTGTGTGCATCATTTTCCATCTACAATCAACTGTCTCCCATATCTCCATATATTTTGCTTCTACATTATTTAGTGCTTTTTGAATAGATTCCTTACAACGGTCCATGATTTCATAAAGCATGCCAAGGCAAGGAGTGTCACCATCAACCATACGAAGGAGTGTCACCATCAACCATACGAAGCACGTTAACAATTGGTTCACATATAAGCAAAACTTTTGCTGCACTTTCCCAGAAATTGCTGTTTAGAATGATTTGCTCTATGTTCTTACCCTTGGGACCTTTTGAAAGCACAAAATTTTCCCATTGATTGGAACAAATAACAACCCTCACAGCTGCTTTTTCTTCAACCACTCTTTTCAAAGTGATATAAAATGATGCAAATCTTGTTTCACAAGGCCTCAACAACTCCTTGGATGCATGCTGTCTATAAAGACTCAATGTGAGATGATGATTTCGTATGAAATTTGCAATTTCTCTCCCTTTATGAATAGCTTCATGTGCCCATGGGAATTTAGCCAAGTCATGAAGCAACAAATCGAGACAATGGGCTGCACATGGGCTCCAATATATTTGTGGGTACTTCTCTGTAATCAGTTTCCCAACTCCCACACAATTTGCTGCACTATCAGTTACCACTTGAACCACATTTTCCACCCCTACTTCAAGAATGGCTTCCTCTAATATTTGGAAAATATACTTAGAAGTTTTTTTGTGGTTCATGGTGTCAATCACTTTCAAGAACACAACACCATCAGAAGAAGACACCAAAACATTAATCAATGGCCTTTGACATATATCTGACCATCCATCACTCAATATAGTGCAACCTGTTTCATTCCAAGAGGCTTTGACATCAGCTAATTTCTCAGTCACTCTATCTTTTGACCTCTGCAAAAGACTTGTCCTGAAAGCCTCTAAAGATGGGGGTGTGTACCCTTTGCCAAACTTTGCAACTTTTTGAATTGCATTACGAAATGTGGATTCCTTGCAACATTGAATGGAATAGCACTTCAGTAAAACAAATCAGCTAATGCATCATCCACCTGCTATTTCTCTATTGGTTTCCAAAAGCTGTCAATTTTCCACTCTCTTTTGATTTACCCACATGTCTAGGTAAGGTGGAAGAGGAAGACATGATAGATGTTGTGTGTTTAGACTGAGACATATCCTCTTCAATTCTCTGTTTTTTTTGTGCATTCTTCATCTTTGCTACAATTGAAGAGGACTGTTATTTCTCTAAAGCAACTCTCATTTTTGGGGTAACTTTTGGACATGCTTGAACACCTCCTCCTGCACCCCTTGAAATACCAAGTAAATGGTCCATTGCCCTTGTCAAGCCTCCAATAAAAGGTTTCTGACACTTGTTGCATGTGAGATTTGTACCATTGCAAGTGACATATTTCCATGCCTCGACAGTTGATTTCTAGGGAGCCATTAAGTAACAATTTGTATGTTTCAAAGACAAAATACGAATTTTATTTTTGAAAACATAAAATCAAAATATATTAATTTTGTCATTCTACTTCAAAAATTAAATAATAAATACTAAATTTTATTTTATACAACATAAAACTAAAATATTTTAATTTAAAAACAAAATAAAACACTATATTTTAAAGCATAAAATAAAGAATATAGTAATTTTTTATTTTTATTTTAATTATTAAAATTAAAAGCATAAAATAAATATATTTAACTTTTTATTTTGATTTTTAAAAACAGAATAAAGTTGCTGCATTTTTTTTAGTTTAATTTTAAAAAACTGAATACTAAAACTAAGATAATATTAAATTTACATATATTAAATATTAATTTATTAATATATATTCAATACAAATAAAATAATAAAATATTTCATATTTCATATTTTATAAAATATTAAAGACCTAATATATATAAAATAATACAATATTAAAAAAAATAATTTAAATCTTTGTGGGTATTAAATCTAATATTAATGAAATAAAAATTAAGAAAGCTCATATAGATAAAATAATACAATATTAAATGAAAAACTATGAAAACACTAGAGATTTTTCGTGTAAATAAAATATGCAGTTTTGAAACAAAAAAATTTAGATCGCCTGCCTTTCAAATTCGAGCTTGCAGATGCAGACGACTTGCAAGTTGCAGAATGAACTCGAACTTGGACGCGACTCGCAGAATGAAGTCGGTTTCGAGCTTGGACACAACTTGCAGAATGAAACTCAAGCTTCGCCTTTCGTCGACCTTGAAGACCTTTTGAAACATCTGTGGCTGTGGAAACTTCTGAAAGCTTTTAGTTTGCGTGTCATTCAACAATCGAAAGAGACTTCGCCGAAAATCAGAGACGTGATATTTGCTTGTCGTGACTGCATATTTATTAAAAAACCTTGTCGAAAACCCTAAAATGAAAACGCTTTTTGAAATTACTTTTTTAATAAATTTTAAGCGGTACGAATTTCGACGAATTTAAATGAATTTGAACTCTTTCATTATTTTTTTAGAAATTCGACAAATTCCAAATTTCATGCCAAAAATTTGGCGAATGATGTGACAGGTTATAAGAGTGAGTGAGCTGATGATTGTGTTTGTCTTGGCAACCATCAGACTCTTTAAATAGATTTTATATTGTTAAGGAAAGCAATATGATCTAGTTAGATCAACTTTAATCCTTGGTTGACCATCTTTGGTCTACTTTTGTAATAACTTCATTTGCGAATAAAGATATACATTTACTCGTCTATTTGGTATGCATTATTAAATTTATTGACTATTTCAAGTATTCATTTTATTGGATAGGAGAGTAAACATTGGCATCATTGTCTTCAAAGAAATTGGGTCAGATTTGAGAGATTCATGCCCTTAGATCCCAATAAAGATGGGAAGAGACCATAAGGTGGTCAAAACCAAGAGATTAGACAATTTTTAATGATTGCAGAGCAAAGAGAATGAAGAAGATTGAGTAATAGTCAAAGAAACACTAGAAAAACAAGTTCAAAGTCGGAGCCTATCTCGAGAAAGAAGTCGAAGTTGGAGTTGTGGTTGGAGAAACAAAAACATTTCCACTACAAGACAACGTACGGAGGGAGAGTGGGAGGAGATAGCCAAGCACTTACCACTACTTCACAAAGTGAGGGTCGATTTTTTTGACCAAGTGGAAAAATCAAGACAACCTTCTCTAGATGAGGTAAGTTGGCAGGCGGAGTTAGATTCCTTCACAAAAGTGTAGGAGAGTAACCTTCAGGGCATTGGAAGGTTATCAATCAAAGGAGATACCATTGAAAATAAAAGGCCTTGAGCCTAGACACATGGCTTTAGACAAGTTGAAGAAAGTGGTTCAATAAGTGTACTTGCTAGAATTGAGGTTGCAACCTAGACTACTATAGCTCAAATCGAACAAAGAAAAAGTTTTCTTGTATATTAAATGAACATTAAAATCCAATTGCATGTTTACATAAAAACACTGTTATAAACATTCTATTTTTAACTTGTAAATGCCAATTGTACACATTTTAAAATGATTTAATTAATTATTAAACTTAATGTATGCAAAATCATGGTTAGGAATATTAAAATTAATTATAAATGTGTGGTTAAAATTTTAAATTGAAGCCATAAAGGATGCTAGTAGTTTAGTAATGAAACACATAGTTATATTGAGAGGGGGGGAGGGGGTGGTGGGCGGAGGAGTGGCGGGCAGATGGGGAGAGGGGGTGAATCACTTTAGATCAAGACTTTACTTATTCTCAACTTAATCAAGCATAGCAATATTACATCAAGATCTAATTATTCATAGCGGTATAATTCATGCAAGATGTAGCAATTAAGAACATGCACAAGAGACACAACTTACGTGGAAACCCTTACGGGAAAAAACAACGGAAAAATCTTGCTTGTATAAATCTTCTTACAACTTTCATAGGCACCAACCCACTGGAGACTCCAATCACCACCACTAAGCACCAACTCAGCAAGAGACTCCAATCTTTTCAATAAGAGGCTCCAACCTCACGATCTTCTCAAGTAGGAGGCTTCAACCTCCACAAGAACAATATGATAATTTAATTTGCAACTGCCGTAACACCTTCTCACAGATCTGCCAAATTTCCTCTCATAAATCGGCAATGTAGTCTTCACAAAACCTGCAATAACGTCTTCATAAATCTGCCATAATGTCTTCACAAATCTGCCACAAAACTATTCTCCAAATCTGCGGATATATAGAAAGATATTCGTTAAAAGCTTTCCTTGAAATGTGATGAAACACACTCTTATACTGAGAGGGGGGAGGGGGGATGGAGATGAATCAAAACTTTACTTCTTCTCAACTTAATCAAGCATAGCAATATTACTTCAAGCTCTAATTATTCATAGCAGTATCATTCATGCAAGATGTAGCACTTAAGAACATGCACAAGAGACACAATTTTACGTGGAAACCCTTATGGGAATAAAACAGGGCAAAATCTTGCTTATCTAAATCTTCTGACAACATTCGTAGGCACCAACTCACTGGAGACTCCAATCCCTACCATTGAGCACCAACTCAGCAAAACTCCAATCTCTTCAATAAGAGGCTCCAACCTCCACAAGAACAATATGAGAACTTAATTTGCAACTGCCTTAACACCTTCTCACAGATCTACCAAATTTTCTCTCATAAATCTGCAATGTAGTCTTCACAAATCTGCAATAATGTCTTCACAAAATCTGTAATAATGTCTTCATAAATCTGCCATAATGTTTTTCACAAATCTGCCACAAAACTATTCTTCAGATCTGCTGATATATAGAAAGATATATGTTAAAATCTTTGCCTTGAAATGTCTTTCACAATGCCTTATTATATCTCTTCCAAGGAGGGTGACTCTTTAGAAAAGACACACTATTTTCCAAGAGAGGCAAACTTATATTTATAGACACCTTTTCATATAGGTCGGCCAACATTTAATTATTTTTTATTTTTAATTTCATTTGCTTTGCCCAAAGTTGGGTGTCGAAACACACACTTATACTGAGAGGGGGGAAGGGGGGAGGGTGAATCAGTATAAATCAAAACTTTACTTCTTCTCAACTTAATCAAGCATAGCAATATTACTTCAAACTCTAATTATTCACAGCAGTATCTTTCATGCAAGATGTAGCAATTAAGAAAATGCACAAGAGACGCACAATTTTACATGGAAACCTTTGCGGGAAAAAACCACGACAAAATCTTGCTAGTATATATCTTCTTACAACATTCGTAGGCACCAACCTATTGGAGACTCCAATCCCCACCACTAAGCACCAACTTGGCAAGAGACTCCAATATCTTCAGTAAGAGGCTCCAACCTCACGATCTTCTCAAGTAGGAGGCTCCAACCTCCATAAGAACAATATGATAATTTAATTTGCAACAGCCCTAACACCTTCTCACATATCTGCCAAATTTCCTCTCATAAATCTGCATTGTAGTCTTCACAAATCTGCAATAATGTCTTCACAAAATCTGCAATAATGTCTTCATAAAGCTGCCATAATGTCTTCACAAATCTGCCAAAACTATTCTTCAGATCTGCTGATATATAGAAAGATATTCGTTAAAAGCTTTGCCTTGAAATGTCCTTCACAATCCCTTATTATCTCTTCCAAGGAGGGTAACTCTTTAGAAAAGACATGCTATTTTCCAAGAGAGGCAACCTTACATTTATAGACACTTCTTCGCATAGGTTGGCTAACATTTAATTATTTTTTATTTTCAATTTCATTTGCGTTGCCCAAAGTTGGGTGCACCCTCCTAGGGGATTGTCCCTCTTTGAGATCCCATAAAAAATATGAAATTAATTTTATTTAAAAATTTAAACACCATTAAATGGGGTGGCTCCAAGAGAGGGTTGTCCAATTTTTTTTAATTTGATTTTGCAATTTAAAAACTCCAATGGGTGCATAACATGGGTCAACCCATGTGCAACGTCTTCCAATCCTTTGACATCAATCACAACATCTTTCCAACAAAATGTCCTTCACAATCTCTTATTATGTCTCTTCCAAGGAGGGAAACTCTTTAGAAAAGACACACCTTTACCAAGAGAGGCAGCCTCTTCATTTATATGCACCTCTTCATATGAGTCAGCCAACACAAATAAAATAATTTTAATGTATTTCCTTTTTATTCTGTAAGGTTGGGCTCACCTCTCTAGGGGGGGTCGACCCTCTTTTCAAATATAAAATTAATTTATTTTTAATTTTTAAACCCACTAGAATGTTGAGCACACGGTTATACTGAGAGGTGGGGGGTGGCGGGGGCAGGGGTGAATCAGTAGAAGAACAAACTTTACTTTTTCAAACTTAATGCCATAAGCATATCAATTCAATACTTGATTAATCATAATAACATCATTAACTCAACATCAATTATTATGCATATGAGAAGAACACGATTACACATGATATTTATGTGGAAACCCTTGCGAGAGAATACCACAGCAAAATAATTGCTTTTTATTAATCTTCTTTTTACAAATTTTGTAGGCACCAACCCCTCATTCACTTTGTGAGCACCAATTCACTAGAGGCACCGACCCCTCATTCAATTTGTGAGCACCAACCCACTAGAGGCACCAATCCCTCATTCAATTTGTCTTCACAAATTTTGCTATAACTCTTTTTTTCCATCTGCTATAATTCTCTTCTTAAATCTGCTATTAAACTGATCATAAATCTGATTGTAAATCTCGTATAAGACTTCTTACAATCTCTTCATCCAATCTTCTAATTAGCTCTTTATAATTTTCTCTTCACTTTCTCTAGTATTTTTGATATATTGTTTTTTTTTTCTTCTACCCACACAACTTCTGCACTTGCCTTTATATCTTTAATGATTCTATGAATGAATGCAACCCTTTGAAATGGATGCAGCCACTTGAATAATCATGTCTTTCATTAACAAATCTGCCTTAACTCCTTACAATCTCCTCATATAATCTGCAAATAATTTTCTTAAACTTTGCTCTTCATTTGCTTGGTGTATATGATATATTTATATGTCTTTCACACCACACACTCCTTCACATTTGCATATTCTTCTTTTGGACTTGCATATACTTCTGCTGATATATTTATTTATTCTTTTTTATTCACATAATAATCACCTTATACCTTCCCAAGAGGGATGATTTCCCTTAGGGACATCTCCTTTCACAAATAAACATAACTTTCCAACAGATCGCACCTCTTCTTTTTATAATTATTACTGCCCTATAATGTTTGTTTATATTAATCTTTTGATATACAAATCTGTTGTGACCTTTTTCACACATCGCCCCATCCCAGATGGGGACCCCCTAATTTTTGCTCCATTCTGGTCGTTTGACTTTGGTTAGTGCGTCTCTCTCTATCTCTGGTCCTTCCGGGGATGTCCTGTCGTCTGACCCAGGTTGAAGTATTGGTTAAGTCTGTGTAATTAGGGTTTTCATCCTTCAGGCTTATTTAAGGTCAAACTGAGTTATAAAATTGAAATCTAGGCTTAGTACAGCAATCACAAAGCTTCCGGCAGGGTCCCATTAAATTTTCACTGTATTCCGGCAACTTGCTATTTTTAGTAAGTATTCAATCTGGGACTATTTTGTCGAACTTTTGGAATTCTGTCAGTTCCACCACATTCAGGTAACATCAAGCTGCTTGCACGTAAATTTTGAGCCAGATTGGACAATTTGCTATTTTTAGCAGCTCGGGCTTCAGGAGCCATTTTCAGGGGTCAAACATATGATTCTTCATTGCATGTCCGGAGATTAGTTCTGGGTTTCTCGAAACCTTCGCAGCGATGTAACATGCAAACCAAGATGATCACTTTCAGAATTCAGCCTTCAGAGGCTATTTTTAGGGTTTGCATGCAGAGTTTTCTGACGCATGTCCGGATATTCCTTCTGGGTTTTTCAAGAGCTACACAACAGTGTGACGTGCAAGCGGAGAAGATCAAATTTCGAGGACTTACTATTTTTAGCCAGTGCATGCATGCAGACCAGTTTTCTGGGTTTTTCTGGGTTTCTTGAGATCCCACAGGCAATATGACATGCAAAATCATTCGACAGTGGATGAGTCACTTTTCAGGCAGTTTCTATTTTTAGCAAGTACACTCTGGCAACCGCCTAACACTCCAGTTCAGCAAGTAGAATGACATGCAGAAGGAACGAAGTCAAACGGAGATCGTTCGGGATACATGCAGGTCAAATTAGGGTTTCCACTTTTATAGGGGGTGAAATCCAGAAATTGTCAAAACGAAGCACCTCACCAACATCAGCACACTTCAAGGTACCTGCTGGCAAAATTTGAGCGAAATCGGAGAACTTACTATTTTTAGTAAGTTAGGGCATGGCTATAAATAGCAGGTCTGCACCTGAGGTTGGCATCAGAGTGACACTCAAGTTCTCATGATCAGGCGTTGCAAGTTTCAAGTCAAACGGAGCTACTAAAGTCAAAAAGTCAAGAACTTACTATAAATAGCAGGTGGCTATAAATAGCAGGTCAGGGCAGAGGACTGGCAAAACAGGTTCACAAGGCGAAGAAGATCAGATGGTGAAATTTTCAGGCAAAACGGAATTGAGGAAGTCAAGGAAATCAAAGACTTACTAAAAATAGAATGTGAGATCGAGGGCAGACAAAGGCATGAAAAATTTACTAAGTGTGAGAAAATGAGAGCATACCCTCTCAAACGCGCCCTCACCTTAAGAGATTAATGAAAGCCTTGAAAAATTTCCTAAGGCAACAAAATGGAAGCATGCTATGTTAAATGCGCCCTCACCTTGAAAGGATATGGAAAATGTTGGAAAATATTCTAAGTCAAAAGTGAGAGCACACCCTCTCAAATGTGCCCTCAAGCAAAATCCTAAGTGTGTGAAAATTGTCTAAGGCAAAAATAAAAGCACCACCCCTCATTTGCGCCCATGGAGGTAATGAAGTTAAAAACGCCTAAGTGTGAGAAAGCAAAAGCTCACCCTAGCAAATGCGCCCAAGCTAAGTCAAGGAGGGATGAGAAACTTGGAAATTTCTAAGGCACAAAATGAAAGTGGACTATGTTAAATGCGCCCTCAAGGCAAGCAAGTGACTTCAAAAAAATTTCTAAGTCTGGAAAACAAAAGTAGCCATGGCAAAATGCGCCCTCCAGGTAAAAGGTGGTGGTAAAACGCCTAAGGCATGGAGAAGTTAAGTTGATAAGATCAAATGCGCCCATCTCCAGCAAGGTTTTGAAAACGCCTAAGTGTTTGAAAATAAACGCTAGCACATACAAATGCGCCCAGCAACTGTTGAAAGATGAATTTATAAAAAAAACATTTTTTCTAAGGCACGAAAATAAAAGTGGCCTATCTCATTTGCGCCCTCATCTTGAAGCCCGCCATCCTATTTGCGCCCAAGGATATTGATTGATAAAATGCCTAAGGCATAAGATGGAAGTTCCCCTAGTGAAATGCGCCCATGATAAAGTGAAAGCTTCCTATGTCAAATGCGCCCACCTCCAAGAAAGGGAAAGGAAGTCTAAAAACGCCTAAGGCATTGAAATGAAAGTTGAGGGTATGAAATGCGCCCACTTCATGAAATTGAAATTTACCTAGCTGAAATGCGCCTAAGGCAAAATTGGAAGTTGACATGCCTATTTGCGCCCTCAAGGCAAAGTGAAGGCTTAGCATATCAAGTGAGCCTAGCTTGTGGGTGATTTGAAAATCCTCTAAGACATGGAAATTAAAAGGGTACCAAGAAGAAATATACGCCTAAGGGGGGTGAGAATTTGAATTTTCTACTAAGTGTATGAAGTGGAGAAATTCCTAAGGCGTGAGAATTTGAAAAATTGAATAAACGGAAAGAGTGGGTGAATATGAAATTTTTTTCAGAGACATTTAAACGGGGTGAACAACTTGATGAAATATTTTCTAAGTGGAAAATTAAATGAACCCGTTCAAAAGGCACCCATGGGTCGGGAAATTTCAAAATTAATTTCCTAAGGGAAATTTTAATATTTTCAGAAGAAATTCGTTTTGCCTAGATTATTTTCCTGACGGAAGTTAAATCTCAGAGGATGAGTTATTTCGAACAGGCAAGTGATTTTAAATCACCCGGAGTTGAATATTTTAAAGAGAAAATTTAAAATGTCTAAGGCAAATTTTATGAAATCGAGGATTTAAATGACAGACATTTTAAAAGTTGGAAATAAATTTACAACTCCCACGAATTTTTCGAGTTGAATTCAATTAAACACTACGAGATTTTAAAGTGGGATTTTAAACCGAATCAAGTGATTTTTTCTCGCAAATTGTTTAAATCACCAAGAGTTAACTGGCAGACCAAGAGGAAAAATTCGAATTTTTTATAAGGAAGGAATCATTATTAATGGCAACTGCCATAATGACTGGCTGACGACTAGCCCACTACTGCGCTTGAATTAGAAGATTCCGAACGAAGAGAGTGGAGAATTGATGAGGGTGCTAAAAATAGCCCCAGCCTTACTTGGCAGGATTCTTCGAGAAGAATTATTTAAACAGTCTCTTCTCTCATTTCTCCTCACATTTTTCGAAGTTGAAGTTGCTGAAGAAGTTTTTGGGAGATTGAAATATTTTCGAAGTTGTTGAGGAGAGAAATTCCTTGAGAGTTTATTTTATTTTGGAGTGTTGAGTTGCTGAAAGTGAGAAGTGCTGGAGAAATTTTTATCTGCCGAGACTCTTTCTTTCGAAAGCTGAAAGTGTGTTGCTGCAATTTCGAAGTTGAAGGTTGAAGTTGTTTTCCGGAGTTGCTGGAAGATTTATTTGTTGAAGTTGCTGCAGAGTGTTGAGTTGCAGAAATTTATTATGTGCTGAAGATCTTATTCTCGGAGTGCTGAGGAAGTTTTTTTTGGAGCTGCAAAAGAATTGCTGCAGATTTTATTTATTCGAGCTGCTGAAAGTTAGTTGCTGTTGAAGTTGAGAAGAAGTCGAAAGTTGCTGAGGTTGACGGAAGTTGAGGCAAAAGATTTAATTTATTTTGTGCTGAGGAAATAACCACATTGCTGAAAGTTAGTAGTTGGCTGTGATTTTCTTCGCTAGTCAGAAGTGCAGTCATTGAAAGCTTCTTTATAAGCTCAGAGCTTTTATACAGTTTGAGGTTTGGAGTTAGATAATTATGCTGAAGAATTTTATTTTCACAGGCTAACTCCACGTCCGCAGCCGTCTCAGAGGCTATTTTATTTTATTATAAATCTGTAAGCTAACTTATTGTTATTCTATTTTATTTTGCAGATGGCTGGAGCAAAGGATGTTGCTAGAACAAGCAGAGCCGCAAGCAGAGCTGCAAACACTGAAACGGCCAAGGCTAGCTCATCCCGGCAGGCAATGACCAAAAGGCTCGCCAAGTCATTTCTCCCAAAATCGGCAATTGTTTCAAAGTTGGCAGGGTTAAGTGACACCAACCTCGGGTCATTTAATCTAAATGCACTCAAGTCTAGGATGTACGGACTGGGAGGCCATCAACCGTCAGTCACGGCGCATAACATCATGAAGAGTGGTATCTACGCAGCCGTTGGTTTTCCACCAGCAATTCAGTGCCCAGAGCTAATCATGGAGTGTGCAAACTACTACAAGCCAGAGCATAGAACCATTGTCTCGCCGGATGGCAAATTGCTTGCCAACTTCACGCCAGATGCCATCGAAGAGGCATTTGGGATTCCTACTGCTGAAAAGATGCTCTACAGATCAAAGGAGAGGGCGGATAAAATGTACTCCACCTCCTTCGAGAGGGTTGCTGCGGTCATCAACAGAGTTTGGATGCAAAAGCCAAAGCCACCTCGCACTAGACTCCCAAAGCAGATAATTGCCGAAGATGTGAAATAGGAATACTGCGACTTGATGATGATGCTGAGCCGAATAAATGGGAGTGCACAAGCCTACTTCTTCGAGCCTTGGATGTTCTACTTCATCGAGATCATCTTGGAGGGAAAGGAGTGTGTTGATTGGGTAAGGATGATCAGTGATAACATAGATGAACAGTTCAGGAGCCTGAAGGGGACGAAAACCTTTTACATGAGCTCGTATGTGATATATATGCTGGCGAGAATGACCAAGTACCGAGGGATTACATACAAGGAGCCAATAGGCTGTGCACCTGATCAGTTCAAAATCCATGAGGCCTGCACACAATTGCATCTAACTAACCCTGCCAGTTATAAACAGGCCAATGACGCATTCACAATGCACATCACGAGGACCCTTCAACGAAGAACGCAACAAAGAATATCCAAAGAGGCACAAGCATTGATCGAGGAATACGGATATTGGCTCATCCAATTTCCAAAATTCACTTACATTAGGCTGCAGGGGTTCACTTCGTATCCATACCGGCTACCGAGGTACCCCATCAATCACATTATAATGCTGGAAATATCTAGGCAGTTGATCGCCTATGATAAAATTCAAAAAAAGAAGAAGAAGGGTGGACTTGACTTTCCTATTGCCATGGGAAATTCCACTGAGGTGTGTCCCTCCTTGCAGGCAGCTCGAGAGGCAGAGGATGAGCTGCAATTCTATCATCTGTCGTATCACACAGGCAGACAGGATTTTGATCCGTACAGAAACATCCGAATGATACAGAACGTCGAGTACCGACACAAGGCCCACATTGAAGACTTTTGGGCAAATGCTGTTGATGAGGTTGAGATAAGGAAAAGGATGTTTTCCAGGCTTCCCCTCAAATTGATCAGGGAATGTGAGATCATTCCAGTTCCCGACCAGGTGGAAGAGGATGTCAACGTTATGCAACCCGACTATGGTTCAGTCAGGGATACTTCGGTCCCACCACTTGATTGGTCCGAGCCAGAAATCATGGACTTGGACACGCTCTCTATTCCGGTGTTGACTTTCACAAGGGCTTGGGTCGATAGACATGTATGCAGACTTAAGAGCAGATCGATCGCCCTTACTTATAGCTTGATGGGTGACCCAAGGCCGCTATCGGTGAGAAGGGGAAAACAGGTTGCTCAAACACCGGAAGCACAAGTAGAAGTACCAACCCAGCCGATACCGTTGAGGATGGAACAAGCATCACCTATGCACTCACAAACTCGGTCTTCGAGTTTGAGAGTGATTTCATTATTTGCTGATCAGAGGGCAGGATTGGGTGAAGAGCGGGAGCTTGAGGAGGTGGATCAACCCAACATCCGAGAATCAGATAGTATAAGCGTCAGTGTATCCAGGGCTGGCCAACAAGAGGAAGAAGATGAAACAGTGGCTGACACTCGTTTCCAACAGATGTTGGACATGACATTGGAGGAAGAGGAAAACATAGAACAGGGAACCCAAGGGTCCGGAGATACGCAACTCGTGGAAGATGATGAGCCCGAGCAGAGCAGTGCAAGAAGAGAGGAAGTGCATGAGGTGGAGGCAACAGAAGAGCAGCCCCTCGTCATTTGCAATCCGCAGCAGACGGTGCCGGATTGGCTTTTAGACAGAATGAGAAGAGAACCCGAGGATGATACGGATCCAGCCATCGAGATGGAGGAGTTCCTCAGGAGGATTAGTGCGCCTCCAGAAAAGAAAAGGGCCAGGAAATTCTCGAAGATCTCGACTGATGAGTCAGGCTCTCACACGCTTCAGGTGGCCGTTCCGAGAGAGGAATATGATCGAGCCGAGGAGAGGCTCGAGAACTATGTGATCACCACCGTGGAGTTGGGTCGTCCTACGGGAGCCCAAATTGTCGAGGAGTTCGATAACTCCTATCAGGCGCTGAAGGATCAGTTGCGCCGCACGGAAGGGAAGTATAAGAAATTGAAGAAGTAGCACAAAACCTTGATAGGATATGTGCAGAGTCTAGCACGTCCAGGTGAACCGGCAAACCCAACAGTAGAGCGCTCACCAGAGCTTCCGAGGGAGTCAGTTGTTGGCTTAGAGGATTTAAAGAAGATGGAAACAGAAGCGGACAAGTGGGTTAGCCATGTTCGTATTGAGACAAGGAAATTCATGGAGGACCTCGCCAATGCTTATCGGCAGGCCTCAAGTATTTTGGCACGGATTGACATGGTGGATCAGGCCTGGGGTGATACCCGCATCTATCAGACGAAGACTGTACTTCGTTTGGGGGCTTTGATGCATATACCTCTAGAAACCCTGGTAGATGGAGGTGTAATTCAGAGGGGTGACAGGTATGATTTCACTGGGTGGTACTCCTCGGTGGTCACAGGCTGTGGATTTCACGATGCAGCAAGGTCAAATTCAGCCAGAGTGAGGAAAGCAATGGGTAACATCTTGGAGGGAGTCCTTAATACATTAGAAGCCATATTTGCTAGAAAGTTGGCCCCAGAGGAAATAACTGCTGATGGCTTGAAAGACAAACTGGCTCCATTCTTCTTTGCTGCGAGGTCGCTTGTCCTGGATGACTTTGAGAATGTCTCCACTTTCTCCAGTATAATCCAGAATACCCAGGACGCCTTGGTGGCATGGAAGAAGTCTTACACTCGGCACGGTCAGACGGTAGCGGTCTTGGAGTTCCAGCTCAACCATATTCCACCGATTTCTGCTCAGGAGGTTGAAGCGGTATTGGCCTGACTGATCGAGTTTGCAGTCCGAGAGCAGGCCAATGGGAACACTCTCGTGGATGAGGATCTTCTTGATGATGGTAGTGGGCATTAATTACTCATTATGATTCCTACAGGGGAGTGGAGAATATTCTGTGCATTCATTGCCCACTCCTCTCAGTGGCGGTTTTTAGGGCAGAAGCCCTAATTAGGGCATAGGTGGCTCGATCTGAGCCCTTCATTGTAATTCAATCTGAGCCGTCCGTTGAAATGGGCTAGCTATAAAAGGGGCATTCCCCCTCATTTGTAATCTATTAGAATTAGAATCAAAGATAGATCAGAGCTAGACAGAGATAGAAAGTGATAGAAGTTAAAGTAGAGCTAGGGGTTAGCTTAGTTGGAAAGGAAAGAAAGACTTTCCCTTTGAAAGTTTTTGCAAAAGATTGTTGTGTAAGACTCTCATGATATAAAGATTTCATTGATTGGTGACTTCATTTTGTGTTGTGGGTAGTTGACGAGATCTTTTCGTCTTTCCAATTCGAATAGAGTAAAGTAAAGTAGATTTGTTTTATGCAAGTAGTTGTTAATTGTGGAGTGTGGTGTTGCGATTTGAGCATATCTTCTTTCATCCATACCACTAGCTTGCTTACTGATGGTAAGTTCGCCTTGCGTGGTCAACTGGAGTAATAGCGCTTAACTTCGATTGTGGCTCATATGTCCATATGCATCGTTGTGATGGTATGAACATGTTGTGTCATGGTTTGAATATTTCTCTCATCCTTTGAAGATTGCACCAACTTTGTGGAAGTTGTCCGAAGGGAGGCAAAGCGGAGTTTGGTTTGAAGATTGTCCGAATTGATCTTCACATTCCACCCTTTAGAAGTAGATTGTAGACTTCCTATCCTTATTCCCTTTAAATTCAGTATTTTCCGGGTCAGTCCAGATACCAGAACAATATTGTCAAATCTTTCATGTCCTAATTGCTTCACAAAATCGAACAACTACGTAAGTCCCCTTGGAATAATCCAGCAAAACACATCAACCAACGGAGTCTATTCGCAATAAAAGGAACCTTGGAGTCGAACACATGAACTTTCAAGCAATCTTAGCATGTGGGACACTTTGATCAAGAGGGAATAGAGTGACCATTGGACAACTTTATTCTGTGTTGGTGTTGTCATAAAAAACACGTCAACAAAATCATTGCGTTTTAATTACAATCGCTGCACCTTTCATAGTGATCACTGCATTATTAATAACAATGATCGCTGTCCATTTATTACTTTAAACAAAGTGCCACCTTTTCTCACATTCTATTCGCTGTTTTTTAGTTGCTACATCTTTTGTCTTTATTCCTATTTTGTCTTATGTGCTTTTGTCTTATATGCTTCTCTTTTGTCTTTGCTTGCTATTACAAACGAATGCCATTTGCTAATATTGATTTCTGCTTATTATTAATGCATCGCTGCTCTTCATTAGCAATATCAACCGATTTATATGGGTGATTATGCCCATCCTTTTATTTTGCTGCTCTAAATAAATGTTTAATATATCTTTTAGTTTCCAGTACTGCCTTTAGTCTTAATGATAGTTTACTACCTTCCTTAATGGTAATTACTGCCATATCTCTTTCACAGATTGTTTAAGATCATTTGCACACTTTATATATTACTTGACCAATTAACAATGCTTTGGTCTTTTGTAAATAATCATGAAGTCGGCCAGCAATAGCAAGGATTAGTGGTAATAATAATCACAAACTCTCCTTATACTTGTAATGCAATCTGCTCATGACTGATTTGCTTGGTTATTGGTCATCGATTTGTGGCCTTTGGCCTTTCTCTATCATATGATTTCTTCTATTTACAAAGTGCTCATCTCACCTTTGACATCAATGACAATATGTCGCAATCTCACTCATACATGTTTGACATCAATGATAATCTTGACATTTGATCTTGACATCAATGACAATATTTCCAACATAGAAATGGGTGCCACACTTAGGGGAGATCGGCCCACATAGCATAGCAATTAATTTAATTTAATTTAATTTAATTTTCATTATGATGAAGAAACCGTGAAGATCATTTTAAATATGATAGTGGAGAGTTTTCAAGATTTGGATGAAACTGGGAGTAATTTGTTTCCAAGAAGAGTTGCAATGTTGAAGACATTTTCAGAAGTGAGAGCTTGCATCCTATTGATAGACTTGGAGATGGAAAATCAGATTTGTCATTTGTTTTATTGTTTCTTTACCTCAACTTGGAGTGAGCAAGAAGAGCGGGTGCTTGCAGCTGTCATGAATGTTTTAATTTCTTCCATCAAAAAAGCTGATAATCTTCCAGAAAGTGTCCAATCCCTTCTCATGGATGCTTATGAACGTGAAGAGCAGATTTCTCCCACTACTGATTTGTTAGTTAATAAAATTTTCAGTCAATGTGAAGAAAAGTTGAAACCATTTCTAAAAGAGACTGTTGAGAACAAAGAGGAGATTTTTGATGTTGAAGAGGAGAATGAAAGTTGGAATCCCTTTGAATTCATAGCAAAAGTTCAGGGGGTATCTACAGATTTGCACCCATCCAAGCATTCTTCAGAAGAATGCAATATGTCCACAACAATTCCTGAAACTCGTAAAGAATCCGGGTATTTTATAGAAGAATGTAATGTGACAGAAGAAGCCTTGAAGTCAAGTGAGGCACTCATGTTTTCTACAGAGGAGAACAGCGAGTCGACTTGTGTTAAGGAGTTTCAAGTTGAAGATTCCAAAGAAGAACTTTTGGAAACAAGAAATGACGTGGAGTTGCATGAAGAGACCATAAGTGCAGATCCAAATGAAGAATAAGTTTGGTTAGAAGAGGATACTTGTTTAACTAGTGAGTTGCTTCTTCACAATTCCAGAGAATGTTGGTTTGAAAAACAAGCCAATGAGGGGAAAGAGGAAGAGGAAGCAAAAGTCTCTTCCCACTACAAAGCTGATTTGACCGCCTCCTTTGAATTATTTGTAGAAGACAATATGGAAGGAGAAGCTTCCAGTAGTTATAAGGCAGATTTCTCTTCTCTTGAAGCCAAGCTAAGACAGAGAGCTAAGGAATTGGAAGGCACTATGGACGGGATGATGAAGAGTGTCCATCACATGTGTGACAAGTTGAAGAGTACAGCTCGAACAATTTTTGAAATATTTATTCGACAAAGTTGTACCACATCATCTCAGCCAGCATATGAAGATTGCAGTTCAAGCTCACAAACTGTTCAAAATGGAATTCAAGTCTTGTCAAAGCTTGATGAATTGCATCGGCATGTTGAAAATCTGATTTATGTCGTGCCTATAGGAGAAGATGTATGTTGCATTTCCATTGTTGATATGAAGTTCATTAAGTTTGCCTTGGAGGAAATCAAATCAAGTCTTTTGCACATCATTCCTGTTAAAGACGAAGTGACCAAAATTGCTAACAACGCATTGGAGTGGAACAAGCTTACTAGAACCAAGTTGCAGGAAGTGCATGAGGCTCTAATTGAAGCAGAGAATCAGATTTCTGCTATTCAATATTCATGGGAGCAAGAAAACAAAGGAAGAGGAGAGGAGCCTCAGGAAATTTTTGATGAGCTTGATCTCATACAAGAAACATATAATTTGGAATGCTGTCTTGAGAGACCGGAGCATTCAAATTTTCATCAACGAGATTTTCTGGCTTTTGATAATCTCTTGTATGAAGAAGGTGCTAGTAAGGTTTATGTAAATCCTCTTTTTGAAAATAATGAGGGAATTTCTTCAGGAATCACTGAAGGAGGAAGTTTCAGTATGTCTTCTAGTAGTGGAGAGATGGTGCATGAATCACATGAAGATGAATTTATTTGCTACTCCTAGTGCTTCCATTCAACAAGGAATGGTAACTCGAGGATCACAAGGAAATGAATACATTCTTTTTGATCAACAACAAAGAGTTGATTGGCGCATTGATGAGGATTTTATTCATCGTTTGATGAGGATGCTTGTGAGGTTCTTGTCAGACTTTAGTACGACGCCATCTTCTCTTAGAGTGATTGATTTCAGAATTGTATTTGATGAAGGATTCATGGAATCTTTCCGACAATTCATGACAAGATTTTGGATTCAATTTCTTCAACAAACATAGGTTGGCTGAATACTTCTTGGATTTTCAAGAAGCGCCAATTCAGATGGAATGAGCAAATCAAAGGATTGATGTGAGATCAATTCTCCGTCTGAGAAGTGGTTCTTCATTGTTGTTGGTTTGGGATCCTGACATTACTTGGCAAGAAGGTAATATTGAAAATTCTAAAGGGGATTAACCCACACATTATATTCAAGATGTAATTGTGATTATTTGCTCGTGTTGGGAAATGTCTCTAGTTGAAAATTAGTATTTGGGATTCCAAGTATATTTTTATGAAGATTAGTATGCATAAAAGGAAGGTTGAATGGAGAGATAAGTGCCAAAATTTCAGTTCTATTATTGCTGCTACCTTTTTTTTCTATTATTGGTTCTTTATTTCTCATCACAAATCGATGTCTTGGGAAGAAAATATGATTAGAATTTGGTATGTGGTGGCATTGGGACCCTTGCTGAAAGTGCCACCAGCTTTGTTCATGAGCAGTTTGGCCGATTTTGATGAGAAATTCTTGTGTTGCAGCTGCTGTTTACCTTCTTGGATGCTGATTTTCCAAAAATCAGATCCCAAGATGATTATTTCAGACCTGTTAGGTAGTTGGTTTATTCATTTTCAGGTCTTTCTGTCTCCTATATGGATTGAATTTCTGCCTCAAATGAGCAAGGTAATGATACAGTATGGTCAAAATTCAGATATGGGTTGTTCTTTGATGATAAATAGTGGAATTCCTGGTAACATCTCATACATTATTGTTTGGGGCAGCAAGCCATTAGCTGATTTGATTCATCAATTTGAAACTCTTGAAGTGAGATATGTGAAGATTTCTCGGAGTTCTTTAAGTGAAATCAGTTTGCTTCAAAGGAAGTATTGTACATCCTTATGGATAGAGTTGGAGTGTGGAGCGTCGTTCTTTATTTGACATTGGTTTGGTGACATGTTTGAAAACATTTATGTTGCTGATCAAAATTATGACAACGAGGTTTGCAGGTTCTACAAACTGATATGGGACACGAGCATTGACATGTTTGGTGCATTGTCTTTTGTGAACCAAGATATATTTCTCCACCTTGGGTATGCAGATGTTTTAATCAGAGTAGCGCAGCAGATTAGAGGAACAATGTTCCTGAGAATGATTTGGAATCCTGGAATCACTTGGGTTTGCAATTCAACAGTTGAAGATGAGGAAGCCAATGTTGGCTTTCTAGAGTTTTCTCCCATGATGTTTTAGTTTAGTCTTAATCAGGAGGTCTCTTGTGTTGGCATTTTGCAGAGCAGTGCTTTCATCGGTTGGTGCTATCGATCTCGTAGGTTGATTTGGGATGCTGGGGTCATATTCAGTTTCAGTTTGGTTCAACATGGTGATTTTGGGATGGCATTAGAATTGCTTGAGGACAAGCAATTTTGGGAAGGGCAGACTGTAATGTCCCCATTTTAGCCATACGCTCTTCAGTGACTAATAGCCTATTTTCGGAAGCCTGTAGGCTCGTCAGAGGTTTCCTATTTTATAGGGGTTTTGAAGTTTTTTTGAAGGGTTGCTTGTAAGAGTTTTTGATGCGTGTCTGGTGGAGTTTTCTGGGTTTTTGGAGAGCTTCAGAATGGTGTAACATGCATCTCCATTTCACAACCTTTCCCAGAACTTTCTATTTCTAGCTGACACATTGGAGTTTCGAGATTTAGATTGTGGATTCTTTCTAGGTTTTAAGAGAGCTTCGCAATGATATAACATGCAGAGCGAGTTGATCAACTTTTCCGAATTTACTATTTTTCATAAGTTCTATTTTTAGTTGTACTTCGGTTGGCAACAACACAGTAAGCTTTCCACTTTGAGCAGAGCAGTTGAGTATTCCTGAATTTGGCTTTCTGAGGTGCATTTTTGAATAAATGATTTATTTAAATCATTTGATTATTATAATGTGTTTTTGACCCCTTGGCCTAGCATAATAACTTTATGTTATTTTATAAGGGGGAATTTTAAGGGTGGACGTCTCATCAGGAGATTCATTTAATATTTCTAAGGTTGATTACTCTTGAGTTGGATGCCCTCATGAAGGAATTAAACATTTAAATGTTTTAATATTTGCTAAGGTGATATGGACGCTTAGGAAGATGAAGAATTAAGTGCATTTTAAAATTAAATTATTGCAAAAGGAGTTGGGCGTCCCTTTTGGAGGAAACAAAAGTCACCACAAAGTTCTATAAAGGCAGGCCTTTGCTCACTCATTTGTATCTTTGGTTTATTATATCGAAATGTTGTTGGATTGAATTCATAACCCAGCTAAGGGAAGCTGAGCTTTTTACACTATTCTCCGGGCTTGAAACTATGGTTCCCTAGATGGTCAATTGGGAGTGAGCTTCATTCAAAAGTACATATTGAGTTTCATTGCTGAAGATATAGAAGATTTTGATAAATTTTTCAGATTTGTGTTTGCTGGTCTTATCATGGCTGAAGGAGATTTTCATATACAACTTTTTGTATGATTTTTGTTTGCTTTTGGGTATTGAAGTAATTGATTCCTTGGATATGGGCGACCCTCTTGCTGCAATATCAGATTTTATAATGGAGTTGTTGATTTTATCTTGCAAGTTCGCCCTCTTGGGAGGCTGTACCTTGCTGGGATCATCTTGGAGTTCGTGCATAATTGATATTCAAGCTTTTGACGCAGTTTTAGAGTTGAGATTTGGGCGCCATCCTCCTAGAAAGCTTTTGCAATTTGTTTCAGGCCATTCGGAGGAGTTTTGAAGATGTAATGAACATTTTGGTGATAGCATAGTTGCTGGTAATGCTTTTTCAGTTTTCAGTTTTTATATCAGATTTATATTACTTCTGATTTTGGCTTGTAATTCAATATTTGAGTTGATTGGAAGTTGGAGAAATCATCTCTTTTCATTTAGTTTTGATTCTAAAACAAAACACTTGTAATTAGCAGATTTTTGGCATTGCAAGATTGTAAACAGTAGTACTGTTCCAGTCCTTTATTTGCTACATTTACTTGTGTTTATTTTCAAACATCATAACCCCTGGACGGTTACCGCCAGTGTGGAGAAATAAATAATTGTAACTCTCATATCTCTCCCATTGCTTAAGTGGCGAATCCCCACTGTTGAGTGGATGCCTACTAATAGTGGATGAATCGTATTTCATTGTAATTATCTTCCCCCCCACTGAACAAGTGGTAGCGTGGATTGCTCATGGTCAGATCACTGCCTACATTTCATTTTCAGAATTGTTGTTCATTTCGTTGGTTGCTATGACCCCTTCCCATATGCTATCACCTCATCTTCAATAGGATCTTGGTGAACATTCTTGGCGAATGTTACATTCAGTTTGATTATCTTTGGGGAGCTAACGCTAACATTTGGCATAGTGCTGGTTTGTGTTGGTGAAAATTCGAAGAAAAATTTGAAGGGGCACATTTCATAAATATTATTTTAATAGACTTCTCTCTACTATCTCCAAAATTGATCCATACACTAATCAAGATACTCCTAACCAGCTCACCAATTATGGATTCTTACAATGTTACTACTCAAAACAAGCATATGTAAGAGTTAACCATCCTTAATCCTTAGGAAAGTCATATATATGCATCCAAACATCAGAAAGAAGCAATAGAAACATAGAAACAACAAGAATAAGACCATGAGGATGGCTTAGATGAGTATTTTGACTTGGAAAACTCTAAGAAGGGAGAAAACTTCAGTTGAGGAGCTAAACACTTCATCTCCACTAAGTAATGAGCTAGGTATATCAAGTACAATGTATAAAGGTCTGAATATGACCTATGAAGCCGAATGATGAGTTACAAGAACTCCAATGTACATCAAAATGTTTTGTTCCAAAATCCTGCTCCAATTGTGAAATGTTCCCCTTAATTTTTTTCGGATTTCCAATACAATAAACTAGCATTCAAACATTGATTAGCGTTAGATACAAATCCAAATCAGCTCATGAAGCAATCCTCACCAAGAATGTTCACCAGGATCCCAGTATGAGCTAGGTGATAGCATATTGTTTGGGGATCGTTAGGAAAATCAGAACTGAAAATACAATTCATCTGCTGAGCAGGCATCCACAAGCGGTGGGAATTCTCCACTTATTCAGTGGGTGAGATTATTACAACTTAATTAAGGCGACAAGCCAGCCATGTAACCACACTTCCAGTTGAACAGTGGGGCGTATACAATCCTCATAACCACTTATTTCGTGGGGGGAAAACAACATGAATGAAAGGTACTTATTAAACTCAACCACTCAATCGCAGGAGTAAAAAAATAAACTAAATTGCAGCAATAATAAAATAATCAGTAGTTAGTACTACTAACTAGCTTTACAATGGATAATATTAGCTGCAAATAAGAAAGATAAGCTTCCAAAATATTCAATGGTTAGAGTAACACTTCCTCTAACTCTTACAATCATGAAATGACATAGAATTGAAGCTCAAATCAGCAAATACCAAAAACTAACTAATTTGATCAGAAACAAAAGGTACAAATAATTAGACCAGCAAGTTGAGAAATCACCAAAATGGACGTAGCTCCTCCGAAACAGCTCAGAATGCTCCCAAACCATAGCCAAATATAGCTAGGAGATAGACGTCCCAACTCCACTGGACAAACAAGCCAAAAACAAGAAGAAACAGAAGGCTCGATTCCCAATGCACATGCCAGGAAGAAGTAGGACCTAGTAAGATGGTCGACTTCTTCTCAAAAATCAGAAACTTCACCAAAAATCTGCAAACTTGCAGAAAGGGGCGCCCTCCACAGTAGAACAGCTTGGGCCATTATCCAGAATGAAAAGAAATTCGTTGACGAAGCTATGAACATAAATTTGCTTCAGCCATGGCGAACTAGCAATTCAGAAAACAAGCTTTACATGAGCAACCTGTTTGATAACAGCAAATTGAAGCTCCATCTGCACTCCAAGGTGAAGTACAGTCACAATGAACCACCTAGGAAGCCATAGTTTCAGGCCTGAAGGATGGATTGAATTTGCTAAGCTTCCCCTTAGCCAGGTTTTGGATTTCAAACCAGCAGCATAATTTTACTTTCAAAATTCAAAGATAAGAATGAAAGAGCAAGGTACCAATATATAAGCTTCACAGAAGGAGATGAATCAACTGTAACTCGAAAAGAAAACTCCTCATCTTCCCAAAAGTGACGCCCATCTCCAAAAGGCACCTTTTTAAAATATAATATTAAACTCTTCATTCATCTCTCCAAGTCGTCCCACTTTGTTGAGAAATAAAACATTTAATAAAATATTAAATGTATCAACTTTATGGCCCCAACTTAAAAACAACTTGAAGTCATTAAGCTAGGCATGGGATACAACTTGAAAACACAATTTTAACTAAGTATAAAACTTAGTCCAATGAGAAAACCAACACCAAACTGGAAATTGAGAGATTACCATGATTTGGATAATGATCTGAACAACACTGTTGATGAAGATACTGCCAAAAATAGACTTACTAAAAATAGCCAATGCTAAAAATAGTAAGATTACATCAAAACCACAGAAGGCCAAGCTGAGCAAGAAACACTGGAAATCCTATTTTGCTCATCTGAATAGGTTACAAATTTTTGGAAATAGGCTATCAATGCACAACAAGGTCATCATTGAAAAGGGGACATTACAAATTGTGGCCTAGAATGCAAATCCTCTTTCTTCCAAGGTCAAACGTGAGTGCATTCATTAAAACTGGTTTATCAATATGTAACCTCCCACACACTTTCCAAGAGACAGGACATGGATTCCAATGCTTAGAAATAGAAAAACCCATCAAATTCCATGTTTTGCGTGCACAAAAACAAGTTTGCCTGTTTTCAGAGAAATAACTTGCTGCTAGGTTTTCAGCATCTGATGTGGGGTCTTGTGAGTTTTCTGGGGATAACACGTGTTCTGCCTGTGTAAGTGGTGACCTTGCCAAAATTGGGAAAACACCAAAATTTTAAACCTGCACAGAAGTCGTCTTCTTCCCTAGGATGCTCCAAATCACCCCAAGTTGTCAACAACCCCATATACATGTCCTCAGTGCTCCAATTGCAACAAAAATCGACTCATTCTTATGATGAAATGCGTTGACTAGTCTTCTTTGATTGAAAGGGAGAAAAGCTGATTTTACTCTTATGACCAAGATCCAATTTTTGGACCAAAATCTGGAAAATAAATACCTTCCGTGAAACCTTGTCCTAGCATACTCCCATCTCGGAAACTTGGAGAAACATTGTTTATAAGAAGTAATAACTTAGTGTAATACATCATTAGAAAAAATATAACTTTTTGTTATTTAGACATGTTAAATAATTTAAAACTTGAATTTCTATAGTTCAAGCTTTATGGACATTTTTCTTCTTAAACATTTTTTATCCACCTAAGAATTCTGTTTGAATTTTTTCTGTAGCAAGCACAAGCACAAACTTCATTCTTGTGACAGATTTTGCCTAGTAATCTTCTTTTACATTGGGCATAAATTCTATCTTTGATTGTCTTATTCGGGAGATATATTAATCTTTATGTTCTTGCAGATACCGAAAGGAGTTCAACCTGATGATGTAGTTGTCCTTAGAGGAAAAGGTATTGAGTTTCATTTATGTTTTTCTTTCAAAGGTTGCACAATGCAAACTCTATTGCCAAATGCTTGGACTGTAAATTTCAAATTCTTCCTACTATAATTTGTGCTATTAAGTTTTGGAAGGATCATTCTTTTGGTAATGAACTTCTGTAGGAATTCCTAAGCACGTTGGGTTTCTTGACAAAGGAGATCAATATGTGAAATTCCGCGTGAAATTTCCTACGTGAGTGCTTTCTTTGTGTTTTAGCAATTTGTTTTACTTTCATTGTAGAATGTAGCTACTATTCTTGCACTTATCATTTTTAAATTTTAGAAAAAGGTGGCCTGTGTGACATGACATTATCAAGACTTTTTCAACTCGTTGCTATTTTTGGGTTTCTGTTTCTTCTAGTCAAATTCTGCATGATACATTGTTCCTCATCTCCTTTATTGATTTCTCAAGCGTCATATCTTTAAAGTACTAACTGCTATCTAATATTTAAAACTACATTTTTGAGAATGGCTTGCAAGTGGAAATGTTAATATTTGATGAAAGCACATAAATGAAATCGAATTTTGCACAAAAAATAAATAACTTAAAAGAAGAATCACATATCATTCTGCTAGGACTCTAGACTTTAAGACATGGATTTATGGGGTGCAGAATCCTAAGCAATACATAGAGCAGATGCATAAACAATTGTTGCAACTGTACTTTTGTTATGTCCCCATTTTTGCCATTCACCCTTCAATGCCTGATAGCCTATTTCAGAAAGCCCGTAGGCTTGTCAGAGGTAAAATTAGGGTTTCCTATGCTATTGGGATTCTGGAGCAGTTTTGAGGGTTTGCATGTATGAGTTTCTGATGCATGTCTGGTGACGTTTTTTGGGTTTTTGGAGAGCTTTAGAATGATGTGACATGCATCTCCATCAGACAACCTTTTCCGGAACTTGCTATTTTTAGCCAGCACATTGGAGTTTCGAGATTTGGAGTGCGGTTTCTTTCTGGGTTTTCTGAGAGCTTCACAATGGTATGACATGCAAAGTGAGCGGAGCAACTTTTTCATAATTTACTATTTTTAGTAAGTTCTATTTTTAGCAAGACTCCAGTTGGCAGTAGCACAGTAAGCTTTTCACTTTGAGCGGAGCAATTGAGTTTTCCCTAATTTGGCTTTCTGAGGTGCATTTGTGAATAAATGATTTTAATCATTTAATGGTTTTAATATTTTATGACCTTGGCCTAGCATAATAACTTCATCTTGTTTATAAAAGTGGTCATAAAAGGGAGGACGTCTAATGAAAGAAATATTTAATATTTCTAAAGTCAGTTAATTATTTTAAGGATGGGACGCCACTTTGGAGATGGTTATTATTTTATTAAAAGTTTATTATCCCCGTAAAGTTTGGACGCCAAAATAAGAGGGAAGAAATATTTAAAAATTAAAATATTTTCAAGAGCAAGAAAGGGAGTTTTTTATGGAGAAGCGGAAGGGTCACCTCAAAAATTATAAAAGAAGGCCTTTGCTCTCTCATTTGGTATCTTGGAAAATGTTGTAAAGTTATGTTGCTGAATTAATTTCAGAATCCGGCTAAGGGAAAGCTTAGCAAGTTTACTCCATTCTTCGGGCCTGAAACTATGGTACCCTAGATGGTTGCTTGAGAGTGTGCTTCATCCAAAAGTGCATATTGTGCATCAAAGTGAAGATATTGGTGAGAATTTCCAGTTTTAATGTTGCTGGTTCACATATAGCTGAAATCAAATTTTGTTAGCAACTTTGTGAATAAATTTTATTTCATTCTGGGCATTTGTGCTATGTGATTGTTGGCCATGGGCGACCCTTTCCATGAAAGATGGGATTTAATTTCAAAGAACCTGATTTTTAAGAGCAAAATCGCCCTTTCAGCCAGGTTGTACCTTCTTGCTTGGCAGTGGAATTCGTGCCAAATAAATAAGGCTGTTTTGATGTAGTTTCATGATTTGATTTTGGGCGCCATCCTCCTAGAAGACCTTTGCACTTCGTTTCAGTCAATTCAGAGGTAAATTCATGAAGTTATGAGCATTTCTTTGATTTCCAGTTTGCTGGTTCACAGTTTCAGTCTGCTGGTTATTGTTATCAGACTTCATTAAGTTCAGATTTTGGCTTCATTTACAGTCCTTGGGAGTTCTAAACATTGCTATATTCATCCTTCTTATATTTGCATTCATTCTATTGTTGTAACACGTAATTTGTAGATTATTTCAATTGTAAGGTTGAGAATTAGTTGTACTAATCCAACCAATATTATTATTGCAATTACTTGTAATTTCTAATGCAAACACATTGTAACCCCTGGATGGTTTACCGCCAGTGTGGAGGAAATTAACTGTATCTATATCTATCATCCACTGTTAAGTGGAGAATTCTCACTATTGAGTGGATGCCTGCTGCAGCGGATGAATTGTTTATTTGTAATTTCATTCCTCGACTAATTAAGTGGAAGTGTGGAAAATCTCTCATGGGTAGTTATCCGCCTAAGTTCTTTTCAGTTTTGTAATTAGTACTCTACCATATGCTATCACCTCGCCTTCCAAGGATCTTGGTGAACATTCTCGGTGTTGAGTTTAATTCTTCTCTCTCAATTGTAATCAGTTCAGTTATTGAGTTAATTAGATTGTAGGGATCCTTTGACCACCTGCCCGCGCCTCCTCCCTCATCGGGTCTTAGGGCGCATTCTTGGTTAGAGTTACTATTCTGCATCGTTTTGGTTTTGGAGCTAACCTTAACGGGTGCTTGGTTACATTGTATTTGATATTGAAAATCAAGAAAAAATTGAGAGGGTATCTTTCAACTTTAAGAAACATTTTTCTAATGGCTATATGAGTTGATACATTCATCTTCTTCTCTCTTTCCCAATTGATCAAAAGATGGTAGGTACAAACTTTATCAGGGTTGTGTATGAGCAGGAAATGTATGGAAGGCATGGCATATTCTGCTAACGTTTTTACTAATGTATTGTTTCTTGGTTTTAATTGTACTCTGGTATATCCCACCTCTTGTGGTATCTATTTTGACAAAATTCTGTTCTTGACTGTCCTGAGCATTACTTTATGTAGCTTTGGAAATGAATCATATCATGTGATGGTGCTGTGTTCATTTATGCTACACAAAATATTCAAACATAATTCTTAAGTGGATAAAATTGTTAAAAAGAAACATGTCCATAAAGTTTTAACTATAGAAATTCAAGTTTTAAATTATTTAAAATGTCTAAATAACATTAAATTATTTATTTTTTAATTACATTATATTAAACTAAGTCATTACTTTGCTTATCAACAATGTTTCTCTGAGTTTCCAAGATGAGAGTATGTTGGGACAATGTTTCAACTTTCAGCTATGTTCCATGGCATTTTTGGGACAGGGATGGCCAGACAGCAGGGGCCATTTTTGGGGGCTGACATATATATATATATATAGAGAGAGAGAGAGAGAGAGAGAGAGAGAGAGAGAGAGAGTCAAATTTCTACAAGTTAATGGATAATGCTGTCATGATATATTTAACAGTCTTTTTTCAATGCTATGAATGATTTTCTTTTTTAAACATTATGAAAATTTGTCTTTCTGTTGGGGATGCCTGGCCATCCCTGGGATGGTCAGGGGACATCCAACAGGGGACATCTTGGATGTCCCCGACTGTCCTGGGGATGGCCAAACGTCCTAATGGTGTTTCCTAATTCTGCAACACATTTCATAAATGTTTTGAAGATTTGAAACTGCCACCACCCTGTACCCAAAACGCCATTGGCAATGGAGACGGGTTTGAGGGCTGGGGATGCGTCCCTATGGAACACAAGGTCAATTGTTTTTCCAAATCTTGATCCAAAAATCCTATCTTTATAATAATGATAAGGTCAGTAATTTACCCATTTAGTCAAAGAAATAGTTACAATTGAAAGATATTTCCATCTATAATTAATATAGTATGTACGATGCAAATATTATGTGGACCCAATAAGCCATCTTGCAATGCCAGAATGTAAACTTTAAGATATTGATGAAAACCAATGGGAGCAATATTTACAACTTTACACGATTGGAAACTATGTTCTAGAGATTTTTGTGTTACATGTTTGATATGTTGTACTGAATGCCATAGTTGCCAAGAAACTCCATTATAGGAATGTGATCTACATACCCATCCTTGTAACCACAATTTTTGGTGATTACATTTATATATAATATAGTTGTCTCCTTATTCATTTACTCACGTATCCTAATTTGATTGGCCTCCTTATCCCTTTTTTACATCATGTAAACATATTAGTTTACATTATTCAATTTATTATATTAATTAATGTTGATATTAGATTATTTTTTCCTATTTTTCTCTCTAGTTTGTTTTGTTCAGTTTAATCTTTTCCTTTCATTATAATTTGGTGTCTTTTTGCATCTTGCTTCCATTTTGAGTTCATTTCTCTTCCTTTTGTAATTTGATTGGCCTCCTTATCCCTTTTTTACATCATGTAAACATATTAGTTTACATTATTCAATTTATTATATTAATTAATGTTGATATTAGATTATTTTTTCCTAGTTTTCTCTCTAGTTTGTTTTGTTCAGTTTAATCTTTTCCTTTAATTATAATTTGGTGTCGTTTTGCATCTTGCTTCCATTTTGAGTTCATTTCTCTTCCTTTTGTAAAGTAAGCTTATTTTTTCTTCCCTCTCTATTGTATTAGGATAATTTTGCCTTCAAGATCTTGTTTCTCCTCTCTTTCTCTTTTTCTTCTTGGTCTTTTGAATTGCAATTTTTTGAAGTTCGGTCCTCCCCTTCCCACACCCCTCAACCTTTTATCTACCCAAGTCTGCTTCTTCTTCTACTTTTTTTTTTTCCTTTTTTTTTGTTTTTTTTTTTTTTTTTTTTTTTTTTTTTTTTTTTTTTTTTTTTTTTTTTTTTTTTTTTTTTTTTTTTTTTTTTTTTTTTTTTTTTTTTTTTTTTTTTTTTTTTTTTTTTTGCTTTTTTTTTTTTTTTTTTTTTTTTTTTTTTTTTTTTTTTTTTTTTTTTTTTTTTTTTTTTTTTTTTTTTTTTTTTTTTTTTTTTTTTTTTGAAACTTCTCTCTCTATCTGCATTGCATCCTGATGATGGATCATGGAGTATGATCCAAAACGTTACATTGATGTAAAAATTGGTACACAGTTTTAATCCAGAAATCCTATTACAATACTACTATGGACTGTGGAAAATTCATGCTTTTAATCTTTATCCCTGTAGTAGCACCTCTGTGTCTCTTGTTAACTATAATATCCCTTGCTAATTATGGCCTCGAAATGCTGAAGATATGCTCAAGGAATATTGTCAAACAATTTGCATAGAACCTTTTTGCTTGCTGGTCTGAAGTTTCAGTCTGATATGTTTGCTTGAAAATGATATCAAAGTACTCTAAATGCTTGTAAATGAACACTACAATGACTAAGCAGTTATCTAAATGCATAAATGACTTCTTTCAATCATTTTCAAATGCACATATATGATTTCTACATCTAAAATATGCACCTACAGCCAATTGACATTTTGTCAAACAATTGGCATGCAAATGATAACATGGATATGAAGCTATAGCCATAGGCATTTTATCAAACATATGATTTGCAACCTTATAACTCCTTTGTATTGTATTAAAAAGACTGATCAGAATAGAATACTCAAGAAATGACTGATTACAATGACCAAATGAAATCTGATTTTTCAATGCAATTAGATTCATATTTTTTGCCTCAATAGTGCCCAGAAATACTCAGACTTTGATACTCAGAAATTACAATATTGCTCTATGAAAATATGATGCAAGAACCTGGAAAAGATGCTGATACGAGCAGTAGATGAAGTGGCAGCCACAGCAAACCCTGATCAGCAATCAAGTCGTCCTTCATATGCAAAATCAGACCCTCTAATGGAACCGCGCCTGTTTTAGAGTATGCAGACCTGATATTAAATGTTTGCAGCTTCTTCCAACCTTCCAATGCACTGGAAATTATTGCTATACCTCCCTAAGTGAAACGATTCAGACCCCTTCAGGGAATCGATGTAGTTTAAGGGGCTCTACAAGTGAATATGTGAGTCTGCAGTGCATGGCAGCCATGGACAATTTTTTTTGGAAGAAATCATACAGCCCTGTTATCACCTTCTAGTAGCTCCTATCATTATTGCCACACCTTCATCAATACAATGAATCAATACCCACAAAGATTGGGTTCTTCTATGATGAAATATGAAGCCAAATCTGAGAACACTCAATGCTGGCCGACTTCCTCTAATGACTGATAATTGACAGCAAATGGACATGAAATATAGCCAATGGAATCCTCATGAAATTGCCTTATTCCTCTAACTGAAATTTGTCACAAGCAAGCAAAATCGAACCTTCCAAATTGCTTCACCAAGCTGATATAGAACTTAATCTTCAAATTTGGCCAAAGGCCACAAAATTTGCAATTAAGGACAAGTTGAACTTCTGAAGTGAAGCCCACAATTAGCAATAATTCAGCTGATATTTCACAACCTCAAAATTGCTTAACCAATGAGAGTCTTCGTTCCCAATGGCCGGAAATGGCAGAAACCCTAGTTGGCTCTTTCACCAAACAAATTCTTCAAAACACATATCAATTCTTGGATATCCAAAAATGAGCCCTTAAGATCCTTCTATTCTTTCCTTGGGAGAGCTCACACACTTTTCTTGCCAATGTGGGATAAAAGGATATATTTCCCACTTAAATTTATTTTAGTGATTTTATGATATAATATTTTATTTAAGTCACTTTATTAAATTAATTAAATATAAGGTTGTAGTCAGCTGAGAGTGTACTTGGTCGGCCATAAGTCGATGTAGTTAGCCAAGAGTGTACTTGGTCGGCTGTGAGTCATAAGTAAATAAGACTTTAGTTAATATTAATAATCCATGTACTTATGTTATGTACGTGTCATGTTAATTAGTTGTCTCGGGAATTAAGTTCCCGACGAAGTAATTAGTTAGAATGAAGGGATGCGACGGTTGGTACCTCAACCACCGCCAGCGTACTATATGTACTTGAGTCATGTAGTCGGGAAACATTACGGTTCTACTATGCTATGCTATGTTCAGTCTGGAGACATTATGATGTAAGTTTCGAATATTGAATAAAGCAATACATCTATGTTCTGTGCAATTGCCATGTGATTATTATATGCTGTCAATGTTATTTTATATTTTCGTTTACTCTGTACGTCTTAGTACCCGTAGTGAGTAAACATTTGGCGCTGTTGCCTTAAGTGAATCTGGTAAACACCCAGACAGGAGAATGGCGTTGTGATGGGGCAGCCAACTGAAGGGCCGATACAAGCAAACGAGTATTGTGAAGATGCTCTGACGGAAAACCTCTGTAGTCTGTGGGAAATTTTGTTAAAGGACTACGTACGGAGCGAGGCTCTTAGGCGAGAGATTCCTCAGGCAGTCATTTGGGATAGACTTTGTGTTAACGAAGAGGTCGACCACCTTCTTACCAGACTGCCAAGATTGATAGCACGCCACTACATTATCTTATAGGATCTCCGGGCTGAGAGGGATCAGGGATGCCGAAGGCAACAAATATTGCAGCGGTACGAAGAACGAGCCAAATTGGAAGAGGAGGAATGCGACACTAGTCGGAGACGTACTCCCGGTAACCAACAATGATCACGTGAATGACTTGTAATGCCCGTACGACCAAACAAAGACAAGAACCGAATACCAATCGGGCACGAAGCTAAGGAGGAAAGGGTTTGACGATCACTCAAACTACAGGAGCAAGAAAACTGGCGACGAAGACTAAGGAAAGTTGATAAAGAATTGAATGAAGATCTAATTGAAATAAACTAAAGTATAAAAAGAGCAAATGATAATCTTGAGGAAATAGACCAATCCATCAGTAGAGCACATCAAAATTTTGTGGAGGGGAGGGATGAAGGACCCTTCATCACCTCGTACGTAGAAAGATACAAAATCAGTGAAAATGAAAATGAATTAACTGAAGAACTTGATAGCAACATCCAATGCATTCGGGAGTTGTCCATATCGGATGACAACGAAGGGTTGAGGACTGGAAGATTTGAGCCCAAGACCCCAAGGCCGAGGGAGTATTGGAGTGAACCCCAGGAGACTCAAGATGTCGAGGACGCTGACGAAAGATGTGGGAGAGACTCGTACGTGGCCGAGAGTGCAAGTGACACCAAAACCTAGCGGGAAAACCACTCTAGTCAGGTCCAATACACAAGGAGGGTATCGGGGCAAGATGTTGACTCCGCTAGGTGAACGACAGAAACTGGCGAAGTTTACGGGGAATGGATCAGAAGATCTAGTACGACATTGCAAAACATGTGAGACAATCTGGATAGCCAATGGACAGGACAATCTGGATCACTGGCTGAAAGCATTTCCAACAACACTGCGAGAGAGTGCCATTGACTGGTACTCAGAATTGGACCAAGCACACAAAGCAACATGGAGATTATTGAAGCAAGCATTTCAGGATGAGTTCAGACTCCTGAGGGATGATAGCAAGATTGTAGCGGAGATCTACAATACCAAGCAAGGGAAGCACGAGAGTGTGCGTACCTATAACCGAAAACTAAAGGATTTTTTGGGCAAATTGGAGACATAGCTAGCGGATGGTCTGAAGAAGAGGTGATTAATTGAAGGACTGCTTCCCTCACTTCGGAAGAAAATGAAGGTGGTGCCTCCATCCTCGTACACTGAAGCATATAACCGTGCGATGGACATCGAGAGCGAAAACAAGACATCTTCCTGAGGGAAAAAGAAAGATGATGACGAAAGTACGGGTGAGAGCGAAGATGAGTGAAAAATCGTACAAGCTCTTCGCCAAGATATGCTGAGAATGATGAAAGAACTGAAAGCCAACAAAGAAGAGTCGAAGGAGGCAAACGAATTGTGGTGTACCAAATGCAAAACAAAAGGCCGCACAAAAGCAAACTATTCAAAGAAGATGTTTTGCGATATCTGCCAAGTTATGGGACATTCCATCAAGGAATGCCCATACAATTTGAGAGCAAGGGGTATGCAAGTACTCTTCACTCAAGGAGAGTCGTCAACACCACCAAACACACCACCGAAGCCCCAGTACAATAGCAATGCATCCCCTAGAGGTTACCAAAGCAATAGAAGTCCGAGAAACATGATACAGTACGATGCAAAAGGAAGGCCCATGATCCAATGCAGGAATTGCAACGAATGGGGCCACTTTGCCAGGGATTGCCAAAACGGTCAAGGTTCGGGAGGAAGATTGTGTAAGTGGTGTGGACCAGGCGACCATGAAGACATTGAATGCCCTAAGCAGAAGGGTGTCCATATGCTGGAAGTAGAAGAACAAGAGGTACTGGCAATCACTAGAGCACAAGCGAAAAAGGCCACGTACCCAGATCCACGTACAAAAGAACAAAGGATGAAGGAAGCAAGAGCTGAAGTAGAACTGGCGATGGCAAAGGAGAACACAATACCTCTAGGGAAACTAGGAACGTCTCAACGGTCGGAGGCAAAAACCAACATCATACGATAGGTACTGCAGACCATTGTACCGATCAAAGTAACTGACTTTCTCCAGACTCTACCGTAGTTGGGACTGGCAATGACAAATGTCCTTGGGGATGGCAAGCAATCGCGAGCGGAGGACCGAAGACAAGAATTGGTACTCGAACCGCCACCGTACGATGAACAAATCATTGACCCTGGGCTACTGACAACAAACATTGGGAAGATGCCAGCGGTCGTGCAGATGGAGATTGGAGGGAATATCTTGACAAATACTATCGTCGACGGAGGATCGAGAGTTAACGTACTACTTGAAGATAAATGGAAGAGCCTCGTGAAGCCTGCACTCTGGCTGTCGACATTGCAACTAGGCGGTGATCAACATGGTATCAAGCCGTTGGGAACGTTGATGGCGTAGAAGGTGACGATTGAGACACAACAGTTTTTTCTAAATTTTGTCATCATCCCATTACAGAGGAAAGCGAACGATGCAGCACTTGGGAGAGGATGGTTGATAGCCGCCAAGGCAAATCATAATTAGAAGAGGAACACACTCTCGATCGAGAACAACGGGTGGAAGTACGTCATTGACTTGAAGAACCAGGTTGTGAGCGAAGAATTGGCTTCCTCTGGATCAGAATTAGATGGAGGTGAGTCGAATGTGGACGAAGGAAGGAAAGCTATGGAACTAAACACCAAAGGTGTACTTGAAGACTATGAAGTGTTCCACCAAGAATGTAACGTGCTACAGATCTGGGAAATCAAGGAAGAAGGGAAACTGGGCACATCAACTGGGCACGCCTAGCTAGACACTTTCGACTGAGTACGGAGAGTACAAATAAAGAGTATTAGAAGTGGACGATACGCCAACCCACAAGTCTGAACAGGTACGAGATGAAAAAATTGTGTTGGAGCCAAAAAATGAAAAAATAGCTAAGGAGAAAATAATGGAGTTAAAAAGTATGAAAAAATTAATAAGTTAGAAAAAAAGAAAAGAGATGAAGGAAGAGACGAAGAGAGAGACAAAGAAGAAAAAAGAGACGGAGGAGAGAGAAAGAATGAAAAAGCAGAAAATTAAAAGAATTAAAAAGGAAAAAGTATTAAGTGAAAAAAATATTAAATTGGGAAGTGAAAGAATTGAAAAATTAAAAGTGATGTGGCCAATTAAATTGAAGAAAATAAAAATTCGCCAAGTCTTAGCCATCAAGGTCGTATGACCATTTAAAGAAATTGTTAGGAGAAATAAAGTTTGGCAAAGGAGTAAAGTCAAAAGCATAATCGTACGACCATTTGGAGAGAGCAAACCTTCGGCGAAAATAAAAAATTGTCAAGAAGACATAAGGGAGAGAGAAGTCATACGGCATCAGAAGGGCTTGAGCATGGCAAAGAACGAGATCACTACACAAAGGAAAGGTAGAAACAAGGGCGAACCATACAAAGCACCAAAATTGTATAGAATTGAAGAGAGAGAAAAGGTAGCACGGTACAATACACCCTAGCAAGAGGTCGTACGACAAAGTGAAGAGGGAGAAGAGGTCGTATGAAAAAGTGAGGAGAATAGCAAGAAGGCCGTATGCTTTAGAGACTGGGAAAAAGTTGAGGGTGTACAGAGGCAAGACGAAACATCTGTATGAGGCAGTGGAGGAAGGAGAAAGAGCGTCGTACGAAGAAAGGAGATAGCCGTACGACCCCATGATGGCTTAGCCGTACGTAGGAGGTACAAGCTACTAGCCGTACGCACAAGAGAGCTCATTTCCGTACGAATGCAAGGTGGAAACTTAGAACAAAGTTTACAGAAGTCCGTACGAGCCAAGCCATTTGCCGTACGATGTGAAGAGAGGAAGGCCATACGGGTGCAAGAAGAGGTGGTCGTACGGTATCAAAAGGAGAATGTAGTACGGTTCCACCTGAAAAGAAAAATAAAGTTGCCAGTGCCAAGTCGACAGGGAAGGATCACATCAGAGATCAAAATCCTTATTGACAAAACCGCACCATTCATTGAAGATAGTAAGCAGAAGAAGACTAGAAGCTGGAGGCAAGAGGTCATACATATGAAGGAGAAAGTCGTCTGTACCAAGCAAATAAAGACCGTACCAAGTATCAAAGTTTGTAAAAGGCAGGCCATACCAAGCATCAACCTAGAGAAAGTAAAATCTAAGAAAAACAATACAAAATCTGTATTTTTCGGCTTTGTCAGTACTATTTGGAACTTGTGGAAAAATAATGAAAATGAGGCACGTGATGCAGTTTCAAGTGGTTTTAGAAGTGTTAAATTGGTCTTGGCAGTGGGGGTGTTGCCCCGACCGCATCGCGGATAGGAAATGACTTGGGGCGCCGCCTCTTTGACCCTTGGTGGCGCGCTTCCCTGACTTCCGCTCGCCGCGATGGCAGCTGTTCCCAACTTCGCGAGGGCTGCTACGTTCTCGCGGCCCTGCACCGCTATATATGCTGTTCCCAAACTTTAAGGGTGTTGCCCCTTGACCCCGCACCCCCATCAGATCTATTGGAATTTTCCAAATTGTAGTGCAACCAGCCATCATAGTACAATCACAGGAGCAGTTTTGCGGAGAGAGATGCGGTATTGGGTGAGAGTGACAATCAGTTGGCAGAGAAGGATCAACTATTAGTAGAAAAAGATATACGGAGGATTGATGTGCAATGACTTTCGATCGAGAGGGAGTGTTAGCCATAGGGAAAAGACAAGGAATTGGCTAGTACCAAGCAGGAACTCAAGTTGGTATTTCTAGTTTTCAGTCGTCTGAAAGACGACTACTTTGTGGGGGGGATGATGTAGTCGACCGAGAGTGTACTTGGTTGGCCGTGAGTTGATGTAGTCGGCCGAGAGTGTACTTGGTTGGCCGTGAGTTGATGTAGTCGGTCGAGAGTGTACTTGGTCGGCTGTGAGTCATAAGTAAATAAGACTTTAGTTAATATTAATAATCCATGTACTTATGTTATGTACGTGTCATGTTAGTTAGTTGTCTTGGGAATTAAGTTCCTAGCGAAGTAATTAGTTATAATGAAGGGACGTGACGGTTGGTACTTCAACCACCGCCAGCGTACTATATGTACTTGAGTCATGTAGTCGGGAAACATTACGGTTCTACTATGCTATGCTATGTTCTGTCTGGAGACATTATGATGTAAGTGCCAAATACTGAATAAAGCAATACATCTATGTTTTGTGCAATTGCCATGTGATTATTATATGCTGTCAATGTTATTTTATATTTCTGTTTACTTTGTATGCCATTGTACCCATAGCAAGTAAACAAAGGTTACTTTATAATATTTATTTATTCAGTAACCTTACAAATAATTATTTTAATACCACTTTTTAATTTAATTAAAATAATCAATTAGTCATCCTTATGAAATATCATTATTTTGGACAACTAAATCAATTAATTTAATTAAATTACTTTGCCTCCAAATCGGTGACATTACATTAACTATGCCTATGGTTTATTGAAACGCTGCAGGCTGACTATATTGACCAGGTCTCACAAGCCTCCTAGGATATGATGTAGAACATCAAGCATATACTGATAAGCACCTTATATTGCATCTTATGTTCATACTTTTTGATGCTCATTGTGTCTTATTTAATGTTTGTATACTTATGCATTTCTATTTTGTGATCACAATCGTTTCTACTTATGTTGCTATAAGATCCTTTTGTTTTCTATCATTGTTCCTTTTTTAAATAGTTCAGAGCATTGTTTTAGTACTTGCTCTACTTGTGAGTGGAAATAGGCGGCGAGCAACATACACTTGAACTTGCTTGCTACTCGTAGATGAGTCTATGCTGTTTACTTGCTGAGTTTTCTAGTGAATACTCATTGGAATTCGGCAAATACTCAGTGCATGCTTGCCTGCACATAGTAGGTGCATTTGAATGCATTGTAAAACTTGTGAATGCTCTAAAAATGTGCTTAAATGCCGCAAAAATGCTGAAAACTGCTCTATCTAACTACATTTACCTTCCTTTGTCATTCACAATTGCATTTGATCTCTTTGAGCTTGTGTTTGAAGGGATTGAAGAAGAGAAATTTCAGCAAATTTCATCAGTTATTTTCTTTTCCATCTTTTTCCAGCATTACTATTAGATTTTATGCATTTCTTAGGTAATGTAAGGATTCATTTTCTAGATTTGTTATTGTTTCACAACCATCCATTCAAATTTATATATGTTTTTTGGCATTTAAAAAATTGTTTAAAAAAATAAATAAATTCAAAGTCATGGTTTTGCAATTTTTTAATTTTTTCAGTGCTACAATTTGCAATGATTAAATTTGTTTAGTTTACTGTTTTCAATATTAGGGTTTGCAATTGTATCCAATCAACATCAAGAAGTGGAGTCCATGGTGGAAAAGATATCGCTTGGAAGCATGCCATACTAGGATTGATCATAGGAATGGTCAGTTGCAACTCTTGTGGGTTGAATATGAGTGGAGGCATCAATTGCCTCAAATGCCACCTTGCACAGATTCCTAACTACAATGTCCAATTGTGCCCAAAACTTTAGTAGGAGCTTGAAAGAGAGATAAATGACCCTATCTTTGATTGAGTAAAAAATATTATAAAAGACAAGGATTCAAACAACCGTTGCATCAATAATGAATCCCAATATGGCATGAGAATCAAAGGAAGATATAGTGACATAGATTGTGGGCTCTTGTGGTCCATGAATTTGCAACTTGTCCACTTCGTTGAGCTACAACCGTAGAAATAACTTTTTTGTGTCACAAAATACTCCTAGTCTACAACTTTTGCTTGAAAGTATAAGTTGGAACTAGGACAAGCATGAGGAGGTAGACATGGCTTGTGCAAATTTTTTGGTATCACAACAACCTTTCATTCAATGTGGCAAGAAGCCCATATTGGGGAAATTTGGTCACAACCTTGAACGTTGCAGGCAAAGGGTACATGGCACTTATTCAACATTCTTTAAATGGGCCACTGCTCCAAAAAGCAATGACAAATACACAACTAGTTGTGGAAGAGTAGAAGAAATAATGGCATATGTGTACAAGATAGATGGAAGGAACCACATGATCCTCAACTTTCTAGTTGTTTTAGGTGGTCAATAGGTATTGTTGAAGTCCACCAACGCCTCAAACATAGTCAAGAATGTAGAGAATTTGAGTAAAATATTGGAGGTGGTTGTACTAGAGGTTGGCATAGATAATGTGCTTCAAGTTGTGATAGATAATGTAGCAGCATCTATGGTTGTAGAGAAACTCCTTGAGATTAGGCACCCATCATTTTTTTGGACCTCTTGCACTACACAGTACCTTGATCTTCTCTTAGAGGACATATGCACACATGATTGGGTGAAGTCCATAATGGAAGTTTCTACAAACCTCACAAAATATATCTACAATCACCCTTAGGGGCTCAACTTGAGGAGAGAGCACATTGAGGGAAGGAACTTGTGTGATCCAATACACAAGGTTTGCAATTAACTTCATCACCTTGGAGAGCATTGATAGTTTTATAACACCTCTAAGGTAGATGTTTCTAAGCAAAGCATGGATAGATTCTTCTTATTTGAAGAAGGTAGATGGAGAGAAGGTCACGAGGACATTTTTTGATGATGTCTTTGTGAAGAGTACCAATGATATTGTCCAAGTTACTTCAAACTTCTTTTTAAATTTTAAATTGTATCCCTTAAGTTCACATTTAATAAATTGTAATTACTAGATATTGTTCAATTTTTTTAACTTGCATTTTTAATTGCAACTTTTTTTTTTTGTAGATGTTGGAGCCTTTAGTTAGGGGTTTGCATTTGGTGTTTGGGGAGAAAAATCTAATGGGCTACCTATATGAGGCCATGGAGGCCATAAAAAACTATTACAAAGGGAATTTAACAAAGTCTCAATCCATTTGGGACATTATTGATAGGAGGTGGAACAATCAACTCCACCAATCAATTAATGCAGAAACATATCACAGGTTTCCCAAATTTTTCTTCTTTGAGGACTTGAGGGATGTTGGAGAGGCTATTTAGGGCCTCTTAGCATGCATTTGGAAGATATTGCTTGATGTTGAGGTCACTGACCTAATCATGAAAGAGTTGCAAAGATACAAGCATGCTAAGGGGAGTCCCTTTGCTTCACCACTAACTATTTAAGGCAAAACCACTGAAGCATCATGTAAAAATACTCAGCCTTCACTTCATTTCAAATCTTTGATGTATGCAATTATTGATTGCTTATAAACTTACGAATGTTTTCTTTTGCAACTACTTGGTGGGAAGATTAGGGTGGAAAAACTCTAAATCTTTGAAGGCTAGCTTTTAGAATTTTGTCTCAACCTTGTAGCACTTTTAAATGTGAGTGCAACTGAAATTAATTTGATTCCATTCTCACAAAGAAGTGCAATAGGTTAACACAAAAATTATTTCAATGACTTTGTCTTTATGTAATACAACCTTCACCTTCTTTCAGAAAAGGTAGAGGATTTAATTAGTCATGAGGTTATTGACTTGGACAACATTAATATAAGTAGTGACTAGACTACCCTCAATGAGAACCCATGTTTATAGAAGATGAGATTGTGAAATTTGATCTTTAGGAGGAGTTATTACCTTGTAGTTCAAGGATAGAGTTAGTGCCACCATTGATGTGTAGTAGTAGGACCTAGGGAAGCAAAAAATGTAAAATAGTTGAATGGAATTGTAATGTTTGATGATGATTTTCAGTCATCACATGATTCATCTCATAGTGCCAGTTGTTGTATTCACATGGTGATGTGATATTGTATTCCTTTTTTATTCAAATCTAAAAGAAAAGACTTTTTCAATTCTATGTTCCACGGCGTTTTGGGGACGGGGACGGGGGGACAACAAGGGATGAGTTTCCGAGACATTTCCTAAGGGGCAATTTTTAGGGGATGATAGGGGACGACAGCATACAAAATACATATATATATATATATATGAATTTTTCAAAATTTATTAATATATTAGAGAGAGAGGAGGGGAAAGAGAGAGATATGTCAATAAATTAATAATTGATAACAACAATATCAATATGAAATAAATCGCGAGAGTAGTACTATAACAGCATAAGAAATGTCATTATAGCATTATAAAATTTATCACAACAGTATCAAACATCAATAAAACCATGGTCTATCAATATACAAATGTCTCAAACATGTATCCAGAAGTCTCAAAGTTTAAACATGAAAATCAAAATATTAAATACAACAGTCTATGAGAAGATATATGCAGCCGTCAGAAACTCGCGTGCTTGTGCCTGAGCCGTGAGAAGATAAAAATTAAAATGAGACTTAGTAAAATGTTAATATTTTGTCTCCATCAAACTTTAGCCAATTTTTTTTTTAAATTAATCTTGGGAGAGATGGTGGGCCCACGCGACCTTGGGAAGGAGAAATAAACTTTAAAAAAATCGAATTTTTTATTGTTTTTTAATGTTTGAAGCTCTCAACTTGTGGGGGACGGCTAGCCGTTCCCGATACGATTGGGGATGTTTCCAATGTCCCCAATCCGTATCGGGGACGGGTCCCAAATTGTCGGAAACGTTTCTTGGCGTTTCGTATGAATTTTGTTGTTTCGAGGACGACAGTGGGATGTCCCCTTTGAGTCCCCCCGCCCCGGGGACGGCAGGGGACGGGGGCAGGGGGTTTTGGGGCAAGGGACACATCCCCGTGTAACCCTGCTTCAATGTTCTATACACTGACATGTTTTGTAATTGTATTTTGCATGATATTTATGTTTTTTTGATGAATTAAGTATTTCTTTAATTTGTCAAGTTGCTGAATCCAAGTCAAAATTGGGTCTGTTGAGTCACGAGTTTTGAAACTATGGTTTAGAGACCTTGCACCTAGGATCTTATATTCTTGTATTCAAAACTCTACTCCCATCTGTGATTATATTTGTGTTTCTCAGAGTTTTTGGTGTGGTTTTAGGGATGGCAAAATTTACACGAGTTTTGACGATGGTGGCTGTAAAGGCAATCAAACTGACTTAAACAAACTAAAATAAGCTGAATTATAAAAAATAAATACAATGTCCTGAATTTGTAATGTCAGTACTCCCTCGTTAAGATTTTAAGGGGTTTAACAATATTTTCTTAAAAAATACCTTTATATATTTTTAGGAACTACAAATTTTTACACAAACTTAACTTCAGAAACATCCTCTCAGTTCCATGAAGATGTAGTGCACCAAACTACCCCCTATACTGGATATCCCATGCTTTTCTCTTTATAACATTTTTTTTTTCTCTCCCTTCCTTCTAGTTCTTGTATCTTCTCTTTCTTGGGAGACATTAGGAGAGCATTTCAGAAGCTATGCACTAGCAAAACAACTGATGAAGGGATTCATGTTAAGTTTATAGAATTTGGTGTATTGTCACTTGCTTACATGTTAGGACTATTTAATAAGATTATTTAAGTAGGCTTTCCCCCTCTTGTTTACAACACATTATCATTCTCATTCAGATGTTGAGAGATAATTCAAACCTGAATTATTTTCCCAACTTTATGTCATGGAGTTGTATATCAGCTTTCAAGCATTGTGGGTATACTAAATTTAAACCAAAGCGACAAAGAGGCTTCAAGAGGGATTTCCAAACTATTGATTAATTTCTTACTCTTAGATATTAGTGAGACTACCAAGCATCTTTAAATGTCCTTTGCTGCTTCATAGACAATAATAAGGTCCTTTGATTCTATACCTAGATATTTGTTGTTCCAAGGGTTTGTCAATACTAATATTTTTCCTCTAAAACTATGTTCTCGTTAAATTATTAAGCATGCATAGTTGTTATTAAGTGTAATTACCAGTGTTACCCCAAGTTTCCGGGATGGGGACGGCGGGACGAGTCCCCAAGTTTTCGATTATTGAGGCCAAATTTCGGGACGGCGGGGGACGACTATATAAAAATATAGGGAAATTTTAAATATTCATATGATAACATGGATAAGGCATGCAAAATATACATTATAGAACCTTAACATATAACATTTGTGTTCAACATTATGCCAATACTCAATACGCATTCAAAATTAACATACACGAATCATGAAACAAACAATTTATAAACTTATATCAAAATGCCCAAAGGCTACATTGCTGCCATATAGTTTTAAAGTTTGCTATGAAAATCAAAATACAATATTGTATGCCAATAATGAATAAACAAAGAGCACTGCTGCCCCTAATCATCTCCCATAACCGCATCAAAATTAGAGTCATCCTCTGAGTCACTGCCACTATGATGGTCCTCCTCAAACAACGAAACCCCAACCAAACCCTCAGCTGTCTCCTCCTCATCTACCTGGGCCACGTCATCGGGATCAATATCCCATCGTAGAGCTGGAGTCTGCCGATCCTGAAGTCGAAGAGCACTATGAACGACCACTAGCTTCTTCGTTCGTCTAGAGATAAGTCTATTCCTCTTGAGGGAGTGGATAAAGCTATACGTGGACCAATTCCTCTCTACAACAGAGGAACTGGCAACTTGTGCAAAAAGGTGAGTAGCAAGTATCTTCAATTGCAGTGTATCCCTCCCATGATAGCTCGACCATCCAATAGGGTTCGATTGAGCTAATATAGCTCTATCCAACCTCACCTGTGGTTTACTCAAGTTTGGGCCATTGAGATTTGCAAAGTCTAGGAATTGTGTCTGAAGTAGTGAAGCCTTCTTTGTTGGATAAATATTTTCAATCGACCGTCTGAACCCATCTAAAACCTCAAGGTCATTGCATGGAGCATCCTACCAGCCCTTGGTGCATACCATTTTGGATTTAGAGCAAAGGCAGCCATATGAAGCGGGGTATTTATTGTATTCCACCTCCGCATCATAATGGGGCCTGGGTAACGTGTTACTCATATAAATCCAAAGTGGGATCCTTTGCTGAAATAGTTTGTTTGATCTTCCCAAGCATACTGTCAAATGTCTCATATATCTCTCCAAGACTAGGAGAGTCTGTATCAGCATATCAGATGACATCTACAATAGGCGAGATGAAGGAGCAAATATATTTGCAAAATGCAAACAAAAACTCAAAATAATTAGTTGACAAGTTAATTGACATGTTAGAAACTTCAAAAGTTGGAACATTGGACAATAAAATTAAAATATTAAAATCAGAAATTTAATATGAAAATCAGCCATCTAATATGTCTTACCTCACATTGGCCCACCAATTGTCATCGAGGATCTTTTGTTTGATAGTCTTTCCTTGAGCAAAACTTGCATTAGGCCATCTAGTCCACTCTGCGTTGGCCATCATTATTCGTAGAGGCTCATGCACCTCAAGCATCCTCTCCAACAAGATGAAGTATGTGGTATATCTACATTCATCGATTCAATGATTCATTAAAAAATAAAAATTTAAAACAAAATCAGATTATGAATACAAATTGAAAGTGAAACAAACTGAAGTAAGTAGCATACCTCAACAGGTTTGAGAAACTCCTTCTTTGAAAATGTTTTGAAGAGAGCAAGTGAGGTGTGGTGATTGCAAATGAACATCTGAATATTTCTAGCTTTTGCCACCGTTTGCTTCACCCAATCCAACTTCCCTATGTCTTTCAATGCATTGTTCAATGCATGAACACAACACGGGGTCCAAAATATGTGCCTATAAGAACCCTCCACCATCAACCCAAGCTGATTTGCACACACGTGCTGAATCAGTGATCACCTGCACCACATTTGCAGCCCCAACCTCCTCTATGGCATCTTTCAAAATGAAAAATTGAAAGTTTGCATCCTTACATCTCCTTGAACAATCTATGGCTCTAAGAAAATAAGAACCAACAGGGCATGTGACTATGAGATTGATGAGTGGCCGATGTCTAACATCAGTCCACCCATCCATCGCTATAGAGCACCCCGTCCTCATCCACGTTTGCCTCATCTCCTCCATTAACACATTAACTTTGGAGTACTCTTTGTCTAGGAGGGTGGTGTGTAGCTTATGATCTCTAGTGGTACAAATGAAGGACCAACAGTGGCTATGTCTTTCACCATTTGTTTGAAATAAGATGAACGGGCCACATGAAATGGGATGGCATGGGCAAAAAAGAATTTGGCAATGGAAGATTTAGTGGCTTCTCGTGCTTGGTTATTAAACATGGACTCAATTGAAGGCCTTCCCACTACCACTCACCTTCCTCTTTCCTCTTGAGGCAACTCCACTACTACCAACCGTGGAAGGAATATGATTAGGCATAGATGATTGTGCACTTGGGAAAGAAGGTGAGCCACCTTGAACCCCACCATCCAATTCCATTTGAATTTTTTGGCACTCTTAAAATAGTTCATTTGTTAATGCAGGACACACTCTAACTCTATGGCCCACCTCAGCCAAAAAATGAGACCTAACTCTTGTGTAGCTGTCCCTAATTTCCTTTTCACGAACATGGCAAAACCACACCCTACTCCCCCCTGAATTTTTTTGGCTATCACCCACCAGTGTAACATATTGAAGGAATGGTTTTTTTTGGTTTAATAGGTGTTTTGCATAGTGTTCCATGGTATTGGTATTGGTTGTTGAAGGGCATTGGATTGGGTTTCTTTGCTCTCCACTGAAACTCCCACCACTTTCCCTTCTATTTTGCAATTCAACTTCACTATCACTCCCATCCTCACTGCTGCTCATGTTTTTTATATTTAGAATGCAAGTTTCAACTGAAATTGCAAAAAAATAAAAAAAATTAGACAATGTATGCTTAGATTTTGCAAAAAAAAAAAGAGGGAAAGAAAATGCCTACCTCTTTGGTGGATTTGCACTCCCAACAACACTAATTTCAACCTCCTCTCCTTCTTCAAGCTGCTGCTCCTTCTCCTTTAGTGGCTGCAACTTCTTTTTCTCTCAAACCCTTCTGCTCAAACAAACACATGCATAAAATGAATAAAGAGAGGCCTTTTTTTCCTCATAGGAGAGTCAAAAGCAATGGAGCCTTTCTTTCATTTGATTCTTCCTTTTTGTAAATTGCTTTGATAAACTCCTGAACTTGTTTTTCAATAGGTTTGGTACTAAAGTCAATAAAATCCCTAATCCACCACTCTGGATAGGTGCTAATAGGTACATCTGGATAAGGGGCAGATGCATCATCCATGCTCTCACAATCTGAGGACTTGTCCAGAAGAACCTGCTGAAGCCCATCTACATCAGGAATACCATCATCACTAGGAACCTGCTTATTATCAGTTTGAACATATCTCTGTCCACTCCTGCTGGAGTAAAGAGGGTAGGAATGCTTGTATCAGCAGGGCCTACTTAATGCATAGGCCATCCATCTGGATCATAATTCACGTCTTGAGAATTAACAATCCAATATTTTTCTTTTTGTTTGGAGTGGATGTCTAGAAAAGGGGTACCTCTTCAACAAATTTCTTCACTCCATAACGTATTTTGACCAGCAAACTAACCTGCATAGAAATAATGGAAATAATGACTTCTCTAGAGAAGCAAGTGAGCAATCTTTGTTGTCTTTCAAACACGCCTTTGTTCTTTTCAGTTCATATGTACTATTAACTTTCAATACAAAAAACTAATCAAAGCTTGGACAAAAATTTAGACAGTTGATGACCATAGTTGATAAATCCAAACACAATATCCGACCATTTTAATAACACTTTTGTTTGAGCAAGCCATCCTAGATGGAAGAAAACAATCCCAAATCAGTTTAGATAGAGAAGAATTAAAATAAAAGTCATAAAATGACTCAAATTTTAAAAAATATTGATGCATCTATTGTTTCTCTTTCTATGTGGGATCACTTGAGATGTAATGTCCCTTACCCAGTTTGACCTAGAATTCGCTTGTTGATTAGGTTTAGGGTTTCATCTTTTCAAATAAATGTTTCCTTTAATGAAGTGATCTTGGATTGAAACCTGAGTTGGTATATCTCCCCATGTTTCCTTACTCGCCTCCTTCAACCTTATACTGAATTGATCATAGGATAAGGACAATTCATAAATATACATAATCTACTTATGTTTATATTAAAGAGTCATCATTACTTATAATTATCATTATTGCATAATCCTGTATATATATATACTTCATACACATATATATATAATTATTCTTTTACTTATATCCATTAGTATTCATATATATATATATGTTTATATAATTATTCTTTCCTTAATTCATATATATTCTTTATTCATTACATATTATTCATTATAAAATTTATCTATATCTATGCATATATACTTGTATGCCTATTAAGTAATAAATATATTTTAAATGACTTTATATTCCAATGGATAACAATCATTGTTGTTGCTGTTCTAAATTGCAGATCGTATTTATCCGTCTTTTCTTCTTCCTTATTTTCCTTCCTTCTATTTATACCATTCAAGGTAGGTGACTCATGGGGGGAATGTATTGTTTGGTGAAAGAGGCGACTTTTCACAAAATATATCCCTTTGTTAGATTTAATTGTTGCATTTAAAGGCTTATTATCACAATAATATCTATTTTTGAAAATAATATTATTACTAATAATTATGATATTTCAGATTATATACTTATTTTATTATTTTATTTTGATGTTTTATTGAACATATTTTAACATTAAAGTATAATAATAAAACCAATTTGCTAATATCTTATTATTATTTTATTCTAATGTATTACAATCTTTGATGTGTAATGATTATAATATTTATTTATTATTATTATTTTTGATATTAAGTTATTTAATACTAGAATGTAATAACAATAATTTGCCTATATATTATTATTATATTTGCTATTTGCTATTTTTATATTTTTATATTGATATGGTACACATTTATTTTATATTTAATAGTTACAATATTAATTGATGTTTATGTTTTATATTAATTATATATGTATACTTTTAATAATGTTTATAATATTTAAATTATAAACTTGTTTATATTATATTATTTTATTTTTTTATATATAAGTGCTATCAAGAAGGGGATAGCACCCGAATACATAGAAGTTTGAATACATAGATTGCCCGAGTGAGCCACCAATCCTAGTTTCCAACTGACTACTAGAACCTAAATGGCAGAACCATTGACAAAATCCGCCATACATGGCTTGTAGTTTGCCACTGTGACTTTACATAGTTAGATATCAAAAAATGACAGCCAGGCTACGTCCTAGTCCCACAATCCTGTCTCAACTAGTCTTGCTGCACTACTTGGAACCTGACTTCATGAACCTAGCAAATGCATCTAGGTTTGAGTTCCTTACTCCTTCCCTAAATACTTCCCAGGCATTCTCTAAAAAGGTTGCACAGAGATTGGCCCGCATCTTCGTCGCTTCGTCCTCCTCTGACTCAGTTTCCTTTGTGAAGAAAAACCTGAATGCGCTTACCAGTCCGTTTGTCGGCAGCTCCAAAATGGCATTTGCCACGGCCTGGGCATTGACCTCAGCCACAAACCCACCACAGACTTCCACCAATCTCTCTCTGGAGCTCAGGATGTCGACGAGTATCCCCACCACCACTTCGTATACCTTCCCATCGCACCAGTGCTTGTTCTCTGAGAGCACTGAGCGGGCCACATTCACAATCTCCCTTTGCACTGCCGCATGGTTGACTAGGAAGAGCCTATGACATTGTACTGAGACGGCCTCCACCTTGCACTCACAGCTGATCCCAAAGCAATGCACCATGATTGCGACCACCCCCGCTTCAAACCACAGTATGGATGGGAGCATGCATCTACTCCTGCTTGTTTAAGTAGAATTCAAAAACTCCGACAGACCGCTGAGGGTGCCAGAGGTAAATCTTGGTCAAATCTGCATCGGTCAGTTTGCATATGACAGCTATCCCCTTCACGTGCCCTGGGAAGCACTCAGATGGGAGCTTTGGATCTCCACACTGTCCCAAAGTAGGATTTCCTGCAATCCTAGCCACTGGACCGTAGAAGAATCAACGTACACCGAGTCAGCTTGGTTGACCCCTGCATTGGCCAGCAAATCCGCAGCCTGATTTGCCTCCCTATACACATGTGCGATGGAGTAATTCTTTAGTTTGCCTAGCGAATCCTTGATTTTCCTGATCCAACTATCAATTCTCCAATTTGGTGACTTTCATGTTATTACCGCTTGTATGCATAATTTGGAGTCCCCTTCGATTTCAACCTCCTCAACTCCTTTTTTTTAGCATACCTCCAGCCCAAGCGCCAGAGCCTCCATCTTTGCTATATTATTTGATCGGTTGCCCAGACGCTTGGACACAACCCACACACACTGCCCGACACCGTTCCTGATTATGCACCCCGCGCCAGCCTTTCCTGGGTTCCCTTTGGCCGCACCGTCAAAGTTCAATTTCCATTTTAATCTGGCCGGTTGAGACCAGCGCACCTCCTTCCTGTTTACCTTTGTTGCTTAGATGCCAACGATGGTCGGTACTTGAGTTCATGCCACACCTTCTGTATTTCCTCATCCCATCTTGTGAACTTTGCCTTTGCTCCAACAGGTTATACAATTGTTAGTGGTTTCTATAATGGCGCCTTTGATTTTTGCAATGAAAGGGTCGTGTCCAAGCGATTTTTCTTTGAAAATACGCCTATTTCTTTCTTTCCACAAATGCCATACCACCATCGAGGGAGCTAAGACCCAAATGCCATTCCAATACCCACTCTTGTTGAGGATCAGCCAACTCATCAGGAAATTCCTTAAGTTATTATGCCTAGGAGTTGACCAACCGAAGGCTCCTTGCAGCCAATCCCAGTAGGCGGTAGCTAAGGGGCATGTTAGAAAGAGATGATCCGCATTCTGCTCTGCTCTTTTGCATAATACACATCTTAAGGGGCCGTCGATCCCAAACCTTTTTAGTCTTTTGCCTGTAAGGCACCGGTAATGAAGGGCTACTCAAAGGAATGCACCAGCCTTGGGCAACACTTCGCGTTTCCAGCTCAGAATCGCCGCCCAAGATTTGTCTTTGCATTGGGCCATTTGGATACGGAAGCCCATCTTGGCTGAATATTCTCCTGATGCAAACCCGCACCAAATGATCGTGTCTTCCCCATTGGTCAACATGATCGGCCTATTGGATAGTTCCTGTGCTACTGCTTCTTGTAAATCTAGCGGAAGCGGCAGTCTGCCAACATCCTTCCAATTAGCTGATCCGTTGCCCACCTCATCGTTCATGATTACGTAGTCTGCCACCTTGTCCCCAAACATTTCCTAAAGACTGTTCACGTGCTGCCCCAGGTCGAGCATTTCTGACAGGCTTTGATGACCGTTCCAAGAGTCGGTCTAGAGCAATGCTTTCCTACCATCCCCGATCTTCCACGATAGATGGGAGGAAATTAAGGGCCTACATGATTTTATGTAATTCTAAACAGCCGAGCCACCCTCTAAGTGCCTTGTGGTTAATATTCTAGCCGGTTCCCCACAGTCTAGATATTTGCTTTGCATCACTCAGCACCATTGCTTTTCCGGGCACTTGTGGATTTTCCATATCAGCTTGGCTCCCAATGCCAAATTTTGAAATCTGACCTTCTGTGGCCCAGCCCCACCATTGTCTTTTGGTTGACACGCCATTTCCTAGCCTATTAATGGGATCCTTTTGACCTCTTTTGAACCTTCCCAAAGGATTTTTTTCAGAATCTTTTCCAGCTCCTCTTCTATCTTTGTCGGGGTTTCATAACACGACATGGTGAAGATCGGTATGGCAGAATATACCGATTTGGCCATGGTGATTCTTCCTGCTAGAGTAAGCCATGAGTGCTTCCAAGCCATTGCCTTGTTTCTGCATTTTTCAACTACCTCTTCCCATTGCATGGCCTTGCAGGTCCCTTCAAAGATTTTGACTCCTAGAAATTTGGCTGGCAGCTTCCCTACTGATAAACCCAAAATTGAAGAAATGGCATGTTAAAGGGACGACCTTGTGTTGAAGAAGTAAATGCTCGACTTCTCTTTGTTCATTTTTTGACCCGATTGAGCTTCATAAGCATCTAGCACCTTCTTAATGCTTTTGGCTTCCCTTATGCTTGCTTCGCCTAGCAAATTGGTGTCATCGGCAAATTGTGTGTGTGTGATCGGCTCCACATTGTGGGCTACCCTTACTCCTGACCATTCCAGTTTCTGACAGCTATTCTTGATTGCACAACCAAGGGATTCAGCCATGATTATGAAGAGGAAAGGCGAGATAGGGTCGCCTTGTCTTAGGCCATTGGCTGCCTCAAAGAAGCCATGTATAGACCCATTAACCGACACTGAGAAGCAGACCGTTGATATGCAAAATTTGATCAATTCGCACCAATGTGCATTAAAGCCTATTCTTTCTAAAGCCTTCAAAAGGAAGTTCCATGATACCATATCGTAGGCTTTGCAGACATCAAGCTTTATCAACATCCCCACCGATTTGCTTGTTTTAAGTAAATGTACAACTTCTGAAGGAAGTAATATGCTGTCTGAGATTTCTCTTCCTGGTACGAACCCGTTCTGTTCAGGTGATACAATATTTCCGAGCACCAACTTGAGTCTGTTTGCCAACACTTTTGCAACCACCTTGTAGATCGTGTTACATAACGAGATAGGTCGATAATCATTGAAGGAGTTACACACCTGCTTCTTCGGGATCAAAACAATCATAGAGTTATTCATATCTCTTACGAACCTTTTTGATCTTCTAAAGTCCTCAACTAGTTTCCACAAGTCGTCACCCAAGAAATTCCAGCATGTTTGAAAGAATCTGGCTAGAAAGCCATCCGACCCAGGAGCTTTGTCTGGGTGTAACTGGAATAGTGCCACCTTCACTTCCTCTTTTGATACTGGATTGCAAAGCATTCGGTTATTTGCCTCACTTACTCTTCTGTTTATCCCCTCGAGGATGTTCCCCTCTGGTAATGGTGCTCTTTGTACACCGAGCAGGTGTTTGAAAAACTCGACCGCTGCCGATCCAACCTCTTTCATGCCTCGGGCCAATTGTCCCTTTATAGTTGTTATCTATTCGATCTTATTGACAACCCTCTTGGCTAGCACTGACGCATGGAAAAACTTCGAGTTCGAGTCGCCAGCATTTAGCCAAACTTCTCTTGATGTATCCCTCCAGTAGATTTCTTGCCTTTTGAGGAGCTCGGCCAACTCAGCATTCAACTCTTTTTCCTTTAAGAATTCGTCATTCCTCGTACCTTTATTAATTATTGTTTCCTTAAGAACTTCTAGTTCGCTTTCCACCCTTGCTTTCTCCACAAAGATATTTTGAAAGTTTTCCTTATTCCATATTTTGAGCCTTTGTTCGATGTACTACAATTTTCTGACGATCTTAAAACTTATTGAGCCCCCAACTCTGACCTCCTTCCACCATTTCTCTAGCAGGCTGACTAGGCTGCTATCCCGCTACCACATGTTTTGAAATTTGAAACTTCCCCTTACCTCTTCAGTCCGTTCCAAAGTGCTTAATTTGACGGGGAAATGATCAAAAATTGATACCGGCATTATGGCAGCTTGCATTTGTATACCCTGCGCATTCCAGCCCAATGATAATAGGAATCTGTCAAGTCTTTCAGCAATTGCAGTGAAGTCCTTACGCCTGTTGGTCCAAGTGAACAAACCGTTCACTGTTGGGCAATCAATAACACCAGCATCTGACACAAAATTTCGGAAGTCTATGGTTGCTCGCGAAATTCGGCGGGTCCCACCACTTTGTTTTGACAATTCCAGAATGGCATTGAAATCCCCACCAATTATTAAATTTTCCTTGAGGAAAGGTTGGGCGAAGTCCAACACTGATCCCCAAACGGCTGCCTTATTATTTAATTGTTCTATACATTTTATATAAGAATATTATATTTTATCTCTATATTGATGTGCATTCTTTTAACATGTTATTGTATATCTAAAGATATAAATATATTAAGCGTATACTTATCTCAGATGCCCCTTTGTGATGGGGACATCACATGAGATCGCCCACTTTATTTAGGTATCTTAGTTTTGGCAAAAGCGCATTCCTTCTTCAATTTGAAGCAGAGAAATGAGACTCGCTAGGACTTGCATGGACTTGGCGAGTCCCGAGCTGAGTCACCCTAGCCGAGTCAGGGGGGCTCGGACTCGAACCCAGGCAAGTCCGGACGAGTCTTGGCGAGACTTGCCGAACTCGCCGAGTTCAAGTGAGTCCTGTCTGCAGGACTCGGTCAGTGCAATCACTTGCAAAAAGCAAAAGAAAAACATAAAACTTGACCCAAATTTAGTTTTTTTTTTTTTTACTTATATGTTCTCGACAGCCCTAAAAGCAACTTCATTTCATTTTGTTGGCAAAATAGGAGGAGAAAAGAGAGCTGTGAGGAAAAATAAGAGAGCATTGTAGGGCAACCAGCAAGGAGGTAGAAGATAAATCCATCATCAAATCGCATTCGGGTAGCTTCATACCAGCAAGGAGATGCATTGAGAGCTCTTTACTGGCGATTGGAAGGAGTTTGCACTGAGAGCTCTTTATTGGCGATTGGAAGGAGTTTGCATTTCAGTTCAAGCCTAATCTAAGAAGTAAGTTTGATTTGTTTTTGTTTTTTTGTGTTTTTTAAGCAAAAATTGCATTGTTTTTTTGAGTTTGCATTCCTTTTTTTACAAACCCTACTTTTTTTGGAATAAATTTAAAAAACCTACTTGTTATTGCAGTAGCCTTCATTTGCAATTCAAATCATATTTTTCACAATGTCTACAACCCTAGCTAGAAAAGAACTTGCTTGGAAACATGCTGAAATCTTTCCTGGGCAGAAAAAAGGAGAGGCCAAATGTAAATATTGCAAAACACTTTTTCATGGAGGCATAAATAGATTGAAATACCATATTGCATGCATACCCACCCATGATGCAGTGGGCTGCCCTCATGCACCTCCTGAGGCTGTTCGTGAGTTGCAAGTGCAATTAGAATCTTTTGAACTGCAAAAAGAATTGCAAAAGAGGCAAAGGGAGGAGTTGGCTAGCATTGGTGGTGTTGGAGAGGCTTCTTCCATGCCTCCATTCCGTCCTAGTGCTAGTGTTTGTGCTACTGGTATTACTAGTGCTGCCGCTAGTGGTAGTGGTAGTGGGAGTGTTAGCATTGGTTCTAGAATTCTTAAATCTAGGATGGATTCGTATTTTCTGCCACGCACTACTCCTGGTTCTCAACCGTCGTTTGAGAGCATGGGTTGGAACAAGGAGGCAGGTGATGTAGCCAAACAATCAATTGCAAACTTTTGGTAGTGTTGATGCGTGTTTTGTGACACACCAAACACTCTAGAATCAAGTATCCATAGATGCTCTATCCTCTCTTGAAAAACTACCTCTTGTGCTAAGATTGCGAGAAAGGTCACATGGTAATTCCAATGTTTCGTAAGTTGGGGTGTGGATAAGCTTTATGGTCATTGTGATTTGCTGGTAATCACAAGGGGACTTATGCTAGGCTTGTTTAATTCACAATGAAGGTCTAGACAATAAAGCTCTATTGTTTGGGTCCTGGATCAAACAAACTAAAAAAGGAGACAAGGGTTTAGAATTTTTAATCTACTTCCTAAGAATCCAAGAGACGGTATTAACTTGGTGAAACCAATAACCATGCTTTGCTTCGCCATGCTTAATGACAACTACACAAAGTGGGTGCAATCTTCAAGGGGTTTTGTGCTTAAGATTTCTTTACTATGAACAACACGATCAATAGAACAACATTATTCGAGTAAACATTAAAGCATCCACATCAAAAGCTCAGTCTAACTTTACGCATTGAATGAAAATCATCCATCCAAAGAAAGAATGAGCCAAGTTTACACCATAAATCAATACTTATCAAATCTTGCATTCTTCTAACATACATGAAATAAAAATCTAAACTATGATGAGGGATAAGAACCATGCCAACTCCAAAATAAGAGAAATAATCACCATCAATTTGAACAATGCATTACTTATTACTTTGGTAGTCGTATGCAACAATTTACTTATCTCAACATGTTTTGCAACATGCTCCCATGCTTTACAAATGAGGGATGAGCTCAATTTATAGGCTCCTCAATTACAATTCCATGGCCAAGATTGATTTAGAATCAACGGCCAAGATTACAAAATAAAACCCTAATTAGGGCTTATCATAACTAACTACCTCTCGACCAATGAGAAAATTACATTCTGGGACACTTGTCCTTCCCGCTAAATATGAACCAACAATAAAATAGAAAGTTGTTACATGGTGGAGTGCCAGGTTCATTGAATTTAGACATGTTGACTTGGAACAATTTGATTAGTCGAGGCGCCACTTCAGCAGGTTGGATGTCCTCCTTGGTCTCCATGTTCGTCCATGTTCGTTTTTTCATGTTCTTGCCTTAGAAAGTTTTCTTACCATCCAAGGGCGGACTTCATCATGGCTTTTGCCATTTTCCACATGTTGGAGCGGACTTTCTCTAGTCTCATGCCATGATTTATCTTCTTGGAGTGGACTTTCCTATGGCTTGTGCCATTTTCCACATGTGTTGGGCGAACTTGTTGAACGCCTTCGCCATTGCCATGGGCGGACTTTTCCATGTGCCAAGCCATCTTTCTCAAGGGCGGACTTGCTGATTGTCCATGCCATTAAGCTCTTCATGCTTGGGCGAGTTTCAACACTTAAGCAAATTTTCAAATTTTCAAAGCTTTCACGACCTGCACACTTTCCAAAGATGGAAACCCTGCCAAAAATAGAAACTTTTCCAAAAATAGAAACTTTCTAAAAATAGACCCTAAAAAATAGGAAGTCCAGAATAGGCCAAAAATGCCAAAAATAAAGCCCCTAAAAATAGGGGGTCGAGGTGAAAACCCTAAAATTTAGGAGGTGTCGGACTTTGGAACCTTCTTGCCATGTTGCCTTTATGCCTGGGCGAACTTCCCTATGGCTTGTGCCATTTTTCACTTCTTTGGGGCGGACTTTGCCTATTGCTTAGAGAATTTTCTTGACACTTAAACCAAATTTTAAAAATTTATTCTCAACATTTAGCCAATTTTCAGAGCTTTTTCTCCCTAAGGTATCAACACTTAGCCAATTTTTTGAGTTTTTTTTGGCGGACTTCATGCTTGGCTGGACATTTTTCTTTGAGCGGACTTTAGGCTTGTCCGGACATACTTGGGCGGACTTCCTGCTTGGCCGGACATTTTCCTTTGAGCGGACTTTAGGCTTGGCCGGACATACTTGGGCGAACTTCCTGCTTGGTCGGACATTTTCCTTTGAGCGGACTTTAGGCTTGGCTGGACATACTTGGGCGGACTTCTTGCTTGGCCGGACATTTTTTTTACCTTCCATGGCGGACTTGCTCATTGTCCATGCCATCTTCTTTCTTCTGCTTGGGCGAATTTAGCACATGTTTTTCTTTTTAGATTTTCCAATGTTTTCCATTTTGGAGACTTTTGAAGTTGATCTTGACGAAGCCATGACTTGCACACTTTCCAAAAATAGAAACCTTGCCAAAAATAGAAATTTTCTAAAAATAGCCCCTAAAAAATAGGAAGTTTAGAATGGGCTAAACATGCCAAAAAAAAGTTCCTAAAAAATAGGGGTCGGGGTGAAAACCCTAAAATTTAGGAGGTGTCAGAATTGACCGAAATGACAGTCGATCTTTGTCCTCAAGGCCTTCTAAACACTTCGATGACGTCCGTGCACTGATTTGGGCTCAAATTCATTACTTGGCTCGAGTGACCCTTCAAAAAAACTCAAATTCCTCATTGTAAAAGAAACATGGTAATTAGCAGTTGTGACGCCAAGATAAAAACCCAAAAAGAAAAAAAAACAAGAGGGAGATGTGTGAAAAGGTCACAACAGGTAGTATTGCACCATTCCGTTCCATGCAGCCAGGTAATTCTTTTTTGTTTGATTGTATTAAAATTTATAGTTTGATAATTGATTTTTTGTCTCATGATTTTTTAATATTTAGAATCTAGATGTATGTTGAATTCAAATTTAAAGTTAAACTCTTCATTTTACAATATTTATCTTATTTAATTTATTTATGACATGTTTTAGGTCTGCTTTTTGGAAAAATATGGTTGATGCCATAACTATTTGTAGGGCAAGTTTCAAAGCCCCTACTAAAGATGAATTAAAGGGCCCACTTTTGAGTCAAAAGGTGGCTGATGTAAAAGCCCAAATAGGGGAGCAACGCTTGCTATGGAGCAAGAAGTGTTGCCCCATCATGGCCGATGGTTGGACTGATAGGAGAAATAGGATGCTGCTCAATTTTGTTGTTTCCTCAGCAGGTAATTGTACTTCTCTTAATGCATTGAATAATTTGAAATTTGAATTTGATTTAGTGATTAATATTTGTAATTTATGTTTTTTTTTTTAATTTATTGAATCATTGATTTTGCTTCTTTTTTAGGTGCCATTGTGTTCATCGAGTCCATTGATGCTTTATCCCATATAAAAGATGCCACATACCTTTGTGAGGCTTTTGAGGAGGTCATAGTTGAGGTGGGTGAAGAGAATGTGGTTCAAGTGGGTGACCGATAATTTAACAAATTATGTGTTGTTGGTAAACGATTGATGGAGAGGCACCCAAGTATATTTTGGACTCCATGTGCCGTCCATTGCGTTGACCTCATATTGGAGGATCTTGGCAAGCTTCCATGGATCAAAACATGTGTGGATATGGCCAAAAACATTTGCAAATTTGTATGCAATCACACATGGGTTCTTAGCCTAATGAGGCAATACACGGGGTTGAGGGAGTTTGCTCGTCTTGACATCACTAGATTTGCCACTAAGTTCATCACATTACAATTCTTGATTCGGTCAAAGGTAGCTTTGAGGCATATGTTTGTTGGTGAGGAGTGGATTTCCTCATCCTATGCTACGACCATTGCAAGGATTGATGTGGCAAACTGCATTTTTGATGAGCCAGGCTTTTGGGCACCTGTTGCAGAGATTGTGAAGGTAAAATTTAATTCTACATTATGTTTCAATTTTTATTCATGTTTTTCTTTTATTTGTTTATTTTCGTTCACACTTTAGTTAATGTTTCACAATATTTGCAGTTCATCGATCCCTTGGTAGTTCTCCTATGAGTTGCTGATGGGGAGAAGCTTGCAATGGGCTACACATATGAGGGCATGGATTGGGCCAAGGAGGCCACAAGATCCGTCTATGAGGGAGCCGAGGATAAGTATTGTCCCATTTGGGAGATCATTGATAGGAGATGGCACCACTAGCTTCACAAGTCGCTCCATGCGGTCACATATTTCCTAAATCTAGCCTTCCAATTCCACCATGATTTCCAGGTCAACGATGAGGTTCTTGGAGGGCTCTACTCGGTGATAGAGCAGATGGCGCCTGTTGTTACTGCACAAATAGTCCATGAGATAGACATCTTTATTGCTGCACAAGGAGACCTCTTTGCACGTCAAATGTGCAAAGGTAGTAGGACGACATTACAACCAGGTAAAAATATATTTAAGGGCATAATTTTCCTCTTTTTATATTATTATTAAATGTTGAACTTGAAACTTGAAACTTGAAACTTAAAGTTGGAAATGAGATTGATTTTGTTTCTTTTTCTCATCTCAGATAAATGGTGGCAAACATTTGGTGCTAAAACACCAAACCCTCAGAAAATTGCCATTTATGTATTAGCCAGCCATGTAGTTCTTCTAGTTGTGAGCACAATTGGAGTATGTTTGAGCACATATACTCTAAGAGGTGCAATAGACTGTTCGTGGAGAGGTTGAATGGTCTACTGTATGTTCATTACAACCTTCGTCTTAGACATAGGTAGATTTTTGACCATGACTCCACCCCGATCATGCTAGAGGAGGTCGATCCAAAGTCTGAGTGGATCACTGAGGCTATAGATTCGGTCTTTAGTGACGAGGACCTTGATTGGGTTGACCAGGTAGATAGAGAGGCTGAGGTTGTAGCCATGGTAGAGGAGGAGGATAGAGCACGAGCAGACGCAACCACAACTAATGTTGGTAAGGGTGGCATGGAGTCACAGGTAGAGATTATGGTTGCAGCTGTTACATCATCTCGGACCCACCTTAGACGCCTTCATAGGAAAGATGTAGGCTCTTCTGAGCCATAGACTTGTAGTTATTGTTTTGATATTTCATATTTGTTTGGAACATTTGATGTCATGGATTTCATATTCCATGAGTTTTGTATACATTTGACTATATTTATATATCTAAGTGTGCTATTTCCTTTAGTAGCTCAACTACAATTTGCATTTATACTTATGTGATCGATGTATACTTGTGTATGTAATCAAATTAGCTTCTATTTGATGATGTTATTCTGTCTTTAAAGTTTATTTAATAAAGGGTGCATGAAACAAGTTTTAAATCCTTAAAAAATCTCTAAATATATTGTGTTATTCATTTTGTTGAGTCTGCATTGAGTCCGGGCGTTGAGTCTCGAGTTCCGAGTCGAGTCACCCTCGTTGAGTCCGCGCCAATTTTGAGTCTCGTAACCATGATTTGAAGTGTCTTAATTGGTTAGCATCTCCAAAATAAATCCTCTGTTGATGAAACAAATTTTTTTCACCCTATTAATGAAGGCATGGATGCATTGTAGGATTGATGAGTTTATAGGATGAATTGGAGAGGAGAGAAGGTTTTGCTATATTAAAGTTTGTTCTTTGGTCATTAGTCTTAGGTTATTTCTTAGCATGCATTTTGACAACTTCTGTTGCTTAACCCTTAACATTTATTAAAGTAAACTTACAAGTAGGTTGTTGGTGAAGATGTCTATAGATGAGCATCTCTTGCTTGTTTTGGGCAGCCCGAAGTTTTGGAGTCTTACCTTATTCTTTAGCTAACAACATCCTAATGTGATCATGTTGTTTCTCACCTAATATTTTTTTCATTATTTCTATGATATGGTAGTCATCTATGTTACTCTATATTTGACTTGTGTTGCAGAAGTGTTTCTATGCCATTGAATTCACATAATACCTATACATAGTTTAACATAGAAAATGACATCATGTGAAGTGGTTGAGCAGTTATATATTAGGATTCTAGAAACAATTTTGTCTAATACATAAAGATATATAGAAGTATCACCCGGTGGTTGTAGTCCATTAACAATATTGAGGTGATAATTAAAGGAACATACCATCCCGAGTTATTAATTACTTGAGATGCATGCAGTGTTTGTAAGAACCCCTGCTTATTCTGATCTGATTTTTCAATTTTGGTTGTTTGACATTTTGTCAAACACTTGGCATGCAATCTGATTTTCTGAATGTTGCTTGAGGTTTTGGTGATTGTTTAATGGTTTTCAGTTTGTGTTTTGTAGAGCAATAGCATATAATGATGACACATAAACATATATTGCAAAACAAATGAAGGACACAAATAAACTACTTATTTCTCCTCAATAAACAATAGATATCAGACGTGATATAGTTCTGATTTAATTACACCAGCAAGGTACAATGTTCTTATTTCAACATAATATGGAGTCCATATAAAATACAACATACCCGAATCCAAGATTGCAATGTTGAACACTTTGCACAATGGAAGTGATGAGATATAGGCTGATTATGGACTGATTTGTGTGAAATCTTCAGATCAGCAATTATTCATCTAGAAGAGCTGGAAATGGCCCAAATAAATCTGCAATAAATATTCCACCTTCAAACCCTAAGGGATCTCAAGCTGGTATGAAGATTTGACCCTCAAACTATTAAACCCTAGTTGCCCAAGTGCAGAAATAAATTTTAAGAATATTTTCCAGCTTTTAAAAATCTGAAATCCTTGCCAAAAGCCTCCAAAAATGTCTCCGATCAGGTCTCCTAGGTGCAGAATTTTTTATAAAATTGTTAGTGACCAAAATCTGCAAAATGGCTCTAAATAAGTGTGAAAAACCTGAGTGGCTAGCTCCCAAAAATAACAACAGCTCCATAAACCCTAGCCACTCAATGAGATATGAAGATATGATCAATAACTCCTCAGATCTGCCATAAAAGTCTTCAATTTGCAAAAAGATCTTCAAACCCTAGCTGATAGAAGCCCCAAAATGAAGTAAAATCTGCAGATAAGCTCAATGATGAACCCTGAATGAATTCACCTCACAAGGTAGAGTTGGGTTTTTGTCCAACCTACAAATTTTTGAAGGTTTTCATCTTCAGATATGGCTGCAACTAAAGTACCCAGCTGAAATTGGAGAAATACCAAATATGTCAAATCCACAATATGAGCCTCCAAAGTGATAGAGGACCTTTTTATGAAATACTTTCCACCTATTTTGGACCTCAAATCACCTTAAGTGATCTTTAATAGATTATTTCCCATCCATACCTAAGCGTCCCATTTTGGGGAAATAATAATTAATTTTAATTTTATATTTTTCACTTTTTTAAGGTCACTTTATAATTTTTATTATTTTTTCTTAAGTGACTTTAATAATAATATTTATAAAGGCTCAATTAAAATAATATTTTAATTTCTCCATGGCCAAATAATATTATTATTTTTCTTTTATTTTTCAATGGCCCAAACTATAATCAGATCAAACAACTCGTCCCCTATCCAACTGGATTAGCCTATGGGAATGGCTAATAGGCTAACCAACCTCCTGAATGGTGATCACTCCGGAAATGGGGACATTACAGTGTTTCATGTCAATAACTGAAAATGGAATGCCCTATTTTGGATATCATGAAATTTTGTGCAACTAGCATGTAAAACAAGAAGTTGGTACTTTAATTATGATATTAGGTGAAGAAGAATATCCTGATTAGTTGAAAGTTTAAGCAATATTTGATAGAGTACTCAAATTAACATGTTCAAAAAGCATCTAAGGTTACAATGGACTTTGATTGAATTTATATGCTTTCTAGAGACCAAAACAATGGAAATTCTTTTGCTATGAAAAATAATCATTGGGTTGAAACTATTGCTTATGACCACCGCCATCCGGAATATTTTTGGGATGAATGGCATTCCTTGTTTGAATAAGCATCTTTACGTATTATGGAATCTTTGGCCTCTGTTTGCCTGGAACTTAAATTAATTTTATTATTATTATTATGATTTTAAAATTCTAATATTTGATTGCATCTTTTAGTTTTGCTCTTTAAGTGCAAAAGTTTCGAGCTGAAATGTGTGTCATTCTTGTTTATTTATGCCATATGATAGTAACAGAGAGCAATAACACACCATAGGATGTTCATGTTTTAGTTTTGACTTGAGTTAATGATAATGTATGCCTTACTTACAAACCCTGTTTCTTTTAAGTTCCTAGAACTTCTATACCATATATTTAAAACTCAATCTTGACAAAAACTCGGCAGCCCAAAATATTGGACTTAAGGCTATAAACGCGACCTAACAATAAAATTTGGCAAATAAAAAATATGAATACAGAAATTTATTAAAAAATTAAATAACTTAAAAAATACTGGTAAAGAGCATAAGACTTGAATTTAAAGATTGCATAACAGGGAAATTATTGAAAAAATATTCAAATCCATAGCAAGGAAATAAAATTGGAAAGAACTTGAAAAACAAATTAAAGAATGAATCTACTTGATGACTAGTTTTTGCTGACTTCTGGTGCACAAGTTCTGCAAGCATCCGATGAATTTAGAACTATGTTGTATAGTATATATCATTACTCTTCAAATCCTTTGGCTCATTGTTCAAGAAATAAAGAAACAGTGTTGATGAAAGTCCTGTTTATTTGAAGTAGCATAAAATTTCTGGTTAGAAATTGCATTTGCTTCTGTTTTATGGGAACAACATATCTCTCTCATTTGTTCTGAAAAAATCTCTGAAATCTTATGGAAACATACCATTATCACGAGTATTTAATACCATGGACCATGGGGACACATAGAGAACACCAGAAAGTTTAAACTGGAAGGTTGAAGACAATTGTTGAACTTATTTGGCATGTCATGATATTAGTGCACACAATAGCTAACATCATGGTGTTATCCCTATGTATGAAATTGTTTGACACTCTTGACACTTTGTTTTTGTTTATAATTATTTGACATGTTTGATACTCTCTCGTCTTTAAAGACATAAGCTCTTCACCGCCTGAATATTAGAAAATAGGTGTCTAGGAAAAACTATGTAACTAATTTTCAATCCACAAGCTTTTGATTCAATATCTGTTACACAGTTTTTATCTAGAAGGCTTTTCGTATACTCTTTTTTTGTCTTTAATTATTTGATACTTTAGTCATTTGTTGACATTAGATATTTCTTATTTTCTTATGCCCTAAAGTTTGGAGCTTTCAAGATACTTTTTAGCTATAATTGCACGTTTCAAATGAGGTTAATCTGGCATTCTATATTTTGTGGGAGAATGTTCAATCAACAAGTGCTCACATTTTCCTATTAGCAATTTGGATTGATATGACACAATCTAATGCTATTGTGGATTTAGATTTTGTCTGAATGAAATGAGAAGAATTTAAAATGATTTTCTCACAATGCAGGAAAATAACTGAACGCCAACGGTCAATTCTTGAAGAAATTGCAAGTGATGAAGCCAGTCAAGGTGAAGATATGTTTCTAGAAGGAAGCTGGTGAGTAGGTCAGGAGTAGGTCAGTTAATTTTTTATTATAATCTTGCTTTCTATTTCTTTGTTTGCTTTTATTAATCCCGTTTTTTAAAGAATTCTAAGATGACTTACTTCATTGTTTGTGCAAATTAAGCCTAGCTGCCTAAAACTTGCTTTAATAGTTTGTGGGCTCTTTGATAGATTATTCCTAGCAGGTTTTAGATTAAAATTTAACGCAAAATTAGTTGAATGGAAGAAGCTTTGACTGATGGCAAGATAAATTTCAGCTGGGGATTGATAACTTCGAGATGAAGACATTAGGGAGGCAGGGGGGGGGGGGTTGCTTCTTCCCCAGGAGGTCACATTAACTGTTTTGGTAATGGGAAGGATGAGGAAGAACATTGAGAATGATCAGCATAACCAAGGGAACATTGAATTGTGTGGGAGCAACTAGATGATTTACAATGTTACTGGAAAAATATAGATGATAGGAGGACTTCCAAAGTAGTAAGCTGTTACTAGTAAGAGCAGATTTTCATGAAATATTTGAATGTGGGCTTTGCTTTGATTGCGAAAATTTCTTTATAAGTGTTTGTTTGTTTCAATTCCTTTTCTTGTTGTCAAAGATCTGGAATGTGATGACATGATGATGCATTGGGATCATATAAGAAAACATTTGACTTTATTGAAGATAAAGATATAATGTACTATGTGCCTGAAATTGTATTACTCTTGATATTGAAAAGTCTTTGCTACCAAAATTTGATAAAAAGTCTGTAATGTCCCCATTTTTTCTTGCCTTAGCATCTCGTTGATTAGCCTATTCATTTGACCCTTGTAGGCTAATACTCATGGTTAGAGGGTCCTATTTGGCAGTTATCAGGTTGTTTCCTTCTCCAACGTTCGATATCATTCAGGGTTGGCCTTTGGGAGTGAGCTCGGATTCAGTTGTGCACACTTACTATTTAGAGTAAGTCACCTGGTTAATGGAGTCCAGTGTTACTTTTTTTAGCAAGGCACCTGGATGCGTAGTTGTCGCAATGGTTGACCTCCTAGTTCAGACGGAATGGAAGAATAATGTTTAATGAGCAAATTATGTTATTTTAATTATTATTAAAGTTAATCTTTAATAATAATTAATTATTTATTCGAAAAAGTGCATTATAATGTTATATTATAACTTTATGTCAATGGGGCCATTAAAGTTAATCTTTAATGACTTTTATAAATTCCTTCCTTTATTTAAATTATTTGTTTCTTCAAAGTTTGCTTGTTTGTTATGTTTTGACAATTTCAAAGACTTTGCCAGGAAAGAATGAAATGAAAATATATATAGATAACTGCAAAGTAAGAGTGCTCAACAATGAGTCTACAATCTTGAATCAGAATATATGAATTTGCAAATACAGTATATCAGAAATCAGATTATTATTTTCCATGCTCATATACACAATCAATCATACCCGGTTAATAATAATAGTAAATTTCTTCAACTCTGAGATTCTTGCAGCAACATAGAAGATTTGGAGATGAACTTTCTGCAGGCAATAGGGGTTTCTCCACCCTCAGCTCCTGCAAATGCTTTAGCTGGTCTGGACACCCAATATTGAAGAGATTAGAGCTCATATAGCTAGGCGTTTTGGCCTTGGTAACCACACTCCACCTTCCTAGATTGGTACGGATGGCACTTAATGCACAGTACGGCCTGAAAGAGTTGCAACAGCAATAAAGATTATCCCTACCAATGATATTCTGAGCCCAAACAGATTTCTTCTTAAATAATTTATTGGTATTCACCTCTGAATGCATAAATAGAACCTCCCCCCCCCCTGCCGTACCCTCGTTGTCGTCCCCAAACTTAGACCCTTGGTCCCCCCGTCCTCGTCAGGAAACTCCGTGGAACACTGGATAAAACTAAACTCAGCAGCTCTGTTACTCACTCTCCAAATATGAAGCAATCTACCAAGCATAGAAATTCTTGGATCCCACATCCAAACTAGAAGTCCACCATTCTCAATACCTGTCGACTTCATCTATGCCACTTTGATATAATCATTACCATGCCGAGAGTGGTGAAGCAACTCATCAAGATCCAAACGAAATGATGCGCCAAGCATGTCACCATCTGTATCCCAAAGCACCACATCCTCACACCCATCAGACATGAGAAGATGGAAGCATCTTAAAGTGCTGGCAACACAAAACCACTCTCCAACTTCTGTAAATCTCCCAAGGATGTGAAGAATACCCATCATAGATGTTGATGTGATAGTAGTGGGAGATATCTTTCTCTCAAATTTAAAAATGATGGATGAATAATACCAAGGCAAGTCGAACTTGCTATATATAATAATTTTATGAAGAGTCACCTTGTTTCTTAAAAGAGGCCAACCCAAATGAAGAGTCACCTAGTTTTGTATAAATACAAGGTGATCATCATTCATTTGATCATCAAGTTCATTCATCATAATTTGCATTCCTAGAAGAAGTTCATACTTGAGCAGCAGATCATCATTTTGTAGCTGCAGATCATCATTTTGTAGCAGCAAACCGATTTCAAGGAGAAACATATTCATTTGTATCTTTGCATCTAGGAGAGGTGCTATTATTCATTGTATCAAATTCGGCATTGTGTTGGGCTTGAGTTGTAAGCAGATTTTTGCTCTTATTCCTTCAATATATAAGAGATATATTTGCTGGATTTTTCTCCCTCGAGTAGGAGGTTTTTCCTAGGGTATCTTGTTGTGTTCATTGTCTTATGTGTTGCATTTTCTGATTGCTTTCATTTCTGATCCTAAATCTAACAATAGGTGCCAGAAAATGTATAGCAGCTCCTACTAGGTTGCTGATATAGAACAGATGAGCCCCCTCAAGACTGAAAATCCGACCTGTGGGGATGCAAATAATATTGCCAAGGTCATAGGATGATAGAGTATCGACTGTATGTCACTCTCCAATGATGAGATGATGAAACTCTCCAAACTCTTGAACAACCGCTGTCCTCCAAAAGTTATGAAAGAAATCCATGTTCCATGAAGTAGGACAGCCATCTCCTATCAAATTGTGGAGTGGAACTCCGTCATTGAGGGCTGGAACACCAATGCCATCATGCTCACTAGGATCATAGCTCCGCTGAAACTTCATTCCTCCAAGTGTATGCCACAGAAGGGTAAGTGCCTGCATTGTAAATCCCTGAAGTAGGGAAGTTGAGTCATCTGCATGATGAGACTCTGTTTCTTGTACTTGTATGCACCTGGAGGAAACTGAGTAGGAGATCCGTAGGATTTGGTTTTATCTTCTGGAGATGGAAGCACATCATACTTGTGTGGACCCTGTAATCTTCGATCCAAACCCCATTTTTGTATCATCAAATCATTCGTGCTCAGGCTGAAAAAAAATGATGAGCATTCCTTACAATGCAATCAAGGTGAAATTCACCCACTTGCGCCAACAAAATCCCTGCATAGTCACTTGGATTCCACATCTCAGCACTCCTATAACACGAATCAGGGGGTGTTTCACATCTCAAATCATGATGAGCAGATTTTGTATTGGCTTTGTGAGTCTTCTCAGCAAACTTGATGGCTAATTCCTTATCTGAGAGCAAATGGAGGAAATCTGATTTCAATCCCTCTAGGGCATGTTTGATAGTTTGCAGACTTGATATAGAAGTTCCAACTATTACCCCTTTCCACCTTTCTTCCAATTGTGCTGACCAAAGGAGGTATTCAACGAAGTTGTGTGTGCTATCAAAGAGGGTTAAGGTTTGGACAACCTTATCTTCAGTGACTTTCAGTTGTTCCTTTAGTTCTCGTGACTCACTAGGCTTATGATTACAATCAGCCTCAACAAATACATTTCCTGATTTGCTTACAAGTGTAGGAGATATACTCCCACTAGATGATGCCCTGCAATCCGTAAAATGAATGGAACAGCGTTATGATCCAACAAGCTAGCTTGACAAGAATCCGCCTCCTCATCACAAGACTTACCAATAGCAATCTCTACATCGCCAATATAGAGACTTGTACCCCTATCACTTGTGGATGCGTGCACTTCACTATTGGTTGGTCCACACGGTGTATACTCAACTAACTCTTTCATATCTATGTCTTGAGCCCTCAGTTGGCTCTCCCACAAAGGTGCTTCATGATCTTCATGATGCAAGTTGTGCGTATACTCAAAAATTTCAGAATCATACTTGTCCTCAAACTCATGCCAATCCCCTCGTGCTTGACCATCATAAGAGGTTCTCCCCTCAAACCATGAGTACCAATATCATCCCTAGGTGTTATGGCAGCCATAGAAGACTGGATTTCTGCCGTGGATGATGATGATTGAGCCAAGCTCAATTCCTCACAGAGCTCATCAATTTGAATTTCTGATTCTTGAAGGGCCATCTGAGTGCTCTTCAAAGAATCCTTGGTAACCTTAAGCTCATAGGAAAGCTTGTCCACTTACTCTTCTTTCCCTTTCAGCGCATCAAAATAGATCTCACCAAGCATGAGAAGGTGATCTCTATCGGAAAGTAGGTGTAGGTAATGTGACTTCATTACCACCAATGCTTCTCTGAACGCCTGAAAATCTAAAAGGGAAAGTTCTCCAACAAGGTCCTTATGTATCCCCGAAGACCTCCAACAACATTTTGCCATCAACTTAAGAGTGTCATCAAAATGATTTATGGCTGCAATAATCTAGTCTTCATTTACCTTCAATTGCCTCGCCAACTGATGGGATCCTTGAGACCTATCAACTTTATACAAATTTTCTAATTTAGAATCAGCACCTTGCTTTCCAAAATTAGCTTCCTCGCTGTCATCCTTCGGGCATAACTCCCAAGAAGTTAGATCAGCATCATGCAATACAAAATCAGATTTGTTCTCAAGATTAATATCAATACCATCATTGCCATCCATGCCATCCTTCATGCATAACTGTGGAGATGAAGATAGAACAACACTATGGTCAAAAGTAGATCCATCCCAAACAGGATTGTAGAAACCCTTGGTTTCCCCTGTTTCTGAATCAGACTGAGTTTTTGTTTGTTTTTGCAATTTTTGATTTTTTTTTGTGGTTTTTGGGTTTTTTGCATGAAATAGAGAAATTGCGATTTTGCTTGAAAATGATAACAAATTCAATAGAAATTAATCAACACTGAAAACTACAGTATCAATAGCAAATACTGATGCCAGGCTATTATTTAAACTTCTGCAATGATTACAATGATGATCCAGATACATGCAAATTAAAAAGGCAGTGATATTTATGAAAACCTAATTTGCTGCAGCAATAAATAATCTGCTGAATATGGTACGGCTGCAATGATTACACCTTCATCTCTCCGTCTGATGATCAAGAAATGGTCCAGTAGTCTAGGCGCCTGGATGAGTGAAACTGGATAACCAAAAGAGGAGGCATTTCCTTGTGTGTGAGAAGTACGGCCCTCTGAATGGTACGGCCTGACAGGTGGTACGGCTGTAGCAGCAACAATCAATGCAAAAGGTACGGCTCCCTTGAAATAAATGTCCAGACTCTGTAATATGGGGCACCTGGATAGATGTATGTTCTCTGGATGAAAAATACTAATAAAACTCTGAAGATAAAATAATCTCTGAAGCTCTGTAATTTCCTCTGGATGAAGAAATCTCTCAACTGGCAATAGATCAGGTGATATCTCACACCCTCTGAACTGCTTTCAATGGAGATGGCTCGTTCCCCAATGAATTCGAGACTGAAACCCTAAAGCTTCTGTGCTCTGCTCAAGACTTGATCAATTTTCAATTCACAAAATGACATAATGCTCGAATCCCAAGGCAAATGCACTATATCCCTCAAAAGTGCGAATTCCTTAAAGATAGGGAATTTTTAAATAATTCGACTTTTTATTCTTTTAATATTTCAATAGTCTCACTCAAATTTTTAATTATAAAATATAATTAAAAATTGGCCCCCTTTCATGATGGGCGACCCCCTTCAGCCAAATCACTTAAGTTATAATAACTTTATATTATAATCTCCCATTAATTAATATTTAATTAATTCAATTAAATATTAATATCTCTCTCATTTCTCATCCGATGCCTGATCCGTCTGAAGCTGACGAACACTGAAGTGATTCTGAACACTGCCAAAACCATACTGCTAAAAATAGCAGGGGTCCCACACTGACTGCCAAGAACTGCTAAAAATAGCAACTTCTGCAAGAAATGTCCGAATGAGTCCGAACGAAAGCCAAATGATCAAACTCTGCCAACAGAAGCTGAGCCAAGCTCCAACGTGACCCTCTATCCAGTCTATCAGCCTACGAGGGTCGTATGATAGGCCAATCCTGTACTCCGCGAGATGTCACTGAGAAGGGGACATGACAGTCCGCCCCTCCTGAAATTGCTTGTCCTCAAGCAATCTCAATGCCGGATGCTGCAGAATATCCTCGCTCTCCCATGTAGCATCCTCAACAGGCAAATCTCTCCATTTCACCAGATATTCCCTGATAGTCCTCCGACGCAACTGTCTCTCCCTGTACTCCAAGATGGACTCAGGTACTAAGATCAACTTTCCCTCATCATCCAAGGGAGGTAGAACTGTAGATGGTACCACACGATGTCCCAACGCCTTCTTGAGGCGTGATACATGAAATACGTTGTGTACCCTGCACTCTGCTGGAAGCTCAAGCTCGTAAGCCACCTCGCCAACTCTCCTCAGAATCCTGAAAGGACCGTAATAACGTGGCTTAAGCTTCTCTGACCCACTCTTCCTAATAGTGGACTGACGGTAGGGCTGCAGCATGAGGTAAACCATGTCACCAACCTCGAAATGCCTCTCCGTCCTCTTCTGATCTGCATACTGTTTCTGTTGATTTTGTGCCTTGGCTATATTTTCCTTGAGAGCCCTCATAGTATCCTGACTCTCCTGCAACCAACCTCCTGCACTCGGCACTCTACTGTCGCTTAGTAGCAAATCAAGGAAACTCGGCGCCTCATACCCGTACAACGCCATGAAAGGGGACATCTAAATGGTCATATGGAATGTCGAGTTATAGCAATACTCACACAAATGTATCCATTTGACCCATGCCTTCTGCTGCCCCGCAATGTAGTTTTTGAGATATCCTTCCACCCACTTGTTCACAATCTCCGTCTGCCCATCAGTCTGCGGGTGGTAACTAGTGCTCGGAGTGAGCTCGGTCCCACAAAGTCTGAATACCTCCTGCCAGAAGTTACTCAGGAACCGACTATCTCTATCGCTCACGATGCTCCGAGGCAACCCATGAAGTCTGAATACCTCGCGAAAGAATACCTCTGCTACCTGTGTAGCTGTATAAGTCGTGGTGATCGGAAAGAAGTGGGCATACTTCGTAAGCCGATCCACAACCACATAAATACAATCTCGCCCTTGGGCTTTAGGCAAGCCCGTAATAAAGTCCATCGACAGGCATTCCCACTTCCTGTCAGGAATCGGAAGTGGCTGTAGTAAACCTGCCGGGTACGTGTTCTCCTGCTTGTTCTGCTGACAAACAGGGCACTCACGCACGTATTGAAGAACATCCGCCTTGAGTCCTTTCCACGTGAACCTCTCCCGTATCTGCCTGTAGGTTTTGAAGTATCCGGGATGTCCTGCTATAGGCATGTCATGAAAGGCTCGCATAACAATGTTCTTCACCGCTGACCCTGGGATCAAAAATATCCTGTTCTTGTAAATAATCAAGTCATTTACAAGCGTATACCTGGTATCAACTGCTGATCCCTCAACAATGCTAGAGGCCCAACTATCCTTGGCATACTCTGCCACTATCATATGCCTCCAATCCTCCGAAATATGAACCATAGTGCTCAAATACGGTCTACGTGAAAGTGCATCAGCCACTACGTTCTGTGTACCTTTGATATATGAGATATCAAAGTCATAAGCCTGCAACTTACTGACCCACTTCTGCTGTCTATCATTGAGATCTCGCTGCCCCAAGAAGTGTCTCAAACTGTTATGATCAGTTTTAATGCAAAACTTGCTGCCAACAAGATATTGTCGAAACTTTGCTAAGGCATGCATAATCGCGAGCATCTCCTTATCATATATGCTATACAGTCTCTCTGGTCCTCTGAGCTTGCGGCTCTCATACACAATCGGGTGCTTGTCCTGCATAAGCACCGCACCAATGCCCTCACCTGATGCATCGCATTGAAGCTCGAACGGCTTCGTAAAGTCAGGTAGTGCCAAAACAGGGCATGTGGTCATCAACTCCTTGAACTTCATAAAACACTCCTGTGCCTCAAAAGTCCAAACAAAAGCCCCCTTCTTCAGTAAATCTGTCATCGGGGCTGCATGTCGTGAATAACCATTCACGAATCTGCGGTAGAACCCACATAAACCGAGAAACCCTCTCAACTGTGTCAGGTTTGCCGGTGTAGGCCAATCAACAATGGCGCAGATCTTTTCAGGATCCATACGCACTCCATCTGCACTGATAATATGACCTAGATATAGCAATTCGGTCATCCCCAAGTCACACTTGGATTCCTTGGCGTACAAGGACTCCCTCTCCAAAATACTCAATACGGTCTCCAAATGAGCCAAGTGCTCCTGCCATGTCCTGCTGTATATGAGAATATCATCGAAGAAGACTAACACAAACCTCCTCAGCAATGAATGAAAAACCCTGTTCATCGTAGACTGAAAGGTAGCTGGCGCATTAGTGAGCCCAAATGGCATCACTACGAACTCAAAGTGCCCACAATGACATCTGAAGGCTGTCTTCTCTATGTCCTGCTCACGGACTCTGATCTGATGATAACCCGACCGTAAATCAATTTTGGTAAAGTAACAGGCACCATGGAGCTCATCAATAAGCTCGTCAATCCTCGGTATCGGGTACCTGTTCTTAATTGTCCTCTTATTCAGGACCCTGTAATCAATGCACATGCGCAATGTTCCATCCTTCTTCTTAACCAAGACAACCGAAGAAGCGAATGGCGATTTGCTAGGTCGAATGTGACCCATAGCAAGTAACTCCTTTATTGTCTTCTCTATCTCATCCTTTAACCTCTTAGGATGCCTGTAAGGAGTTATCATCACGGGCTTAGCGCCCTCCTCGAGCTCAATAATGTGCTCTATGCCCCTGTCTGGAGGTCTACCTGGCGGAATATCACTGAACACCTTATCATGCTTAATCCTCAACTTCTGAATGTCCGGATGATATTCTATCTTTTGCTGTCCCTCCTGTATAGGTGCTAAATGACACTCGGCAGCCCACTCTACCATGTCGTGACGCATGAGCCGCTCCATCCGACGAAAAGAAATTGTTTTGATGTCGCTGTCCCGTATTGCTTTTAATATGTGTGTCTTCCCATTGACATCAAAACGGATCTCCATATCCTTGAGACGAAGAGTGACTTCCTCCAATGAATGAAGCCACTTCATTCCCAAGACCAAATCAATATCCCCCATATTAACAACATAGTAATCAGCCTTGAACTCATAATTGTTCAAGCGTAAAGGGAGATCCTTTATCATGCATTCACACCTCAGCGTGTGCCCGTCGGCTACCTTAACTCTAATCCCTTCGAACTCCTCAATGACGAGTCCGCGTTTTTCAACAAACCTAGCATCAATGAAATTATGTGTGGCTCCTGTATCAAGAAGGGAGATGACCCTCTGTCCTGCTAACACACCCTGAATCCTGAATGAGCCCTCCTGCTGAATGCTAGATAGCCGTGCCTCCTGTATCTGAAGCTCTGGCTCTGTCTCAGCTCTAGGCTCTGGAGCCTCTGACTTTGAATCCTCGGAACTCTCCTGCTGTTCGGAATTTTCTGATTCTGAGTCCTCATAATATGCCCACATCACTCGATTTGCCTTGCCCTTAGGTCTTAGAGGACAATCGTGATTGGCGTCATACGGTCCTTTGCAGTAGAAGCAAAGCTTCTTCCTGCGTAGGTCATTAAGGGCCTCACGATCCAAAGGTGGTGGTGCTGATTTACCTTTTGAATCGTTTTTAAAGTCTGATTTTTCTTTGTTAAAATCAAATTTGTCCTTATTTCTGTTAAAGCCCTTATTATCTCTGAATGATGAAGAACCTCTGGAGTTAAATCTACTAGAAGGTGCTGCTAACTCCATGCTTCGTGCTTTCTTCATCGCCTCGTGTAAAGAAGGAGGATCAAAGGCTTTGATCCAACCTCTCAGTGGCTCTGTCAAACCCTCTAGGAAGAGTACTACCAATCGCCTCTTTGAAATGTTTGGAACCATGACTGATAACTTCTGAAAGTCACCAATATAGGACTCCAAACTGCCACTTTGTCTCAACTGAGCCAAGTCTCTGAAGTAGGATTCTGGATCCTTCCTGTCAAACCACTCAACCAATCTGTCCACAAACTCCTGGTATGATGTGATCCTGTCATGCTGTAAGGTCACTATACCGTGGTGCCACCAATCGTAAGCCACTCCCTCAAGATGCAGTGTCGCATAACGGATAGCATCTCTCTCAGCCATCGGGCGTAATGTGAGGAATGTGTCTAACTTACTGATCCATGCCTGGGCTGTCACCTTGCCACTACCATCGAACATCGCTAGATTGAGTTTGTTTGTAGCATGTTTTAGGTCATTGTTCTGATGTCTAGGTCTCCAATCCTGTCGTCCTCTGCGATATTCTCTCCTCTGTGTAACAAATCGGTCAAAGGAAATCCTCTCTCTGACATCAGGTGGTACTAACTCCCACTCCTCGTTCGCTGCCATAAGTGTATCTACGAACAACTCCTCATGCTCCTCACCTGCAATAGCCTCATCGGGCTCCTGTCTCACAAAAGTAGGCCTAGTGGGCCTGTCTGCTGTCCGTGAAACAGTCCTAGGTGCTCTCCGAGATCCTGCATCACTCCTGTTATCGTCACGCTGTGGTGACGGTCTCCTCTGTATACCTAACCTCTGGATTGCCACTGCCAACTGCTGTAGCACATCGTTAGACTGCCGCTGACCTGCTCGTAAGTCTCTGAGAGTGTCTAAAACCTCGACATCGTCCTGATCTCTAGGTATATCTGCTTTGTCAGCCCTATCATTCCTGTCAGCCATGTTTCCTGGCTGCCTACTCAAACTCCGTTGCATGTCAATCAAGGCACATCTGCGTGTATAATACCTGTATGGTTCAAACTCGTCTGGCTGCATATGATGGCTAAACCCTCAGGATGGCAGGATTTAGCTCTGATACCACTGTAGAAACCCTTGGTTTCCCCTGTTTCTGAATCAGACTGAGTTTTTGTTTGCTTTTGCAATTTTTGATTTTTTTTGTGGTTTTTGGGTTTTTTGCATGAAATAGAGAAATTGCGATTTTGCTTGAAAATGATAAAAAATTCAATAGAAATTAATCAACACTGAAAACTACAGTATCAATAGCAAATACTGATGCCAGGCTATTATTTAAACTTCTGCAATGATTACAATGATGATCCAGATACATGCAAATTAAAAAGGAAGTGATATTTATGAAAACCTAATTTGCTGCAGCAATAAATAATCTGCTGAATATGGTACGGCTGCAATGATTACACCTTCATCTCTCCGTCTGATGATCAAGAAATGGTCCAGTAGTCTAGGCGCCTGGATGAGTGAAACTGGATAACCAAAAGAGGAGGCATTTCCTTGTGTGTGAGAAGTACGGCCCTCTGAATGGTACGGCCTGACAGGTGGTACGGCTGCAGCAGCAGCAATCAATGCAAAAGGTACGGCTCCCTTGAAATAAATGTCCAGACTCTGTAATATGGGGCACCTGGATAGATGTATGTTCTCTGGATGAAAAATACTAATAAAACTCTGAAGATAAAATAATCTCTGAAGCTCTGTAATTTCCTCTGGATGAAGAAATCTCTCAACTGGCAATAGATCAAGTGATATCTCACACCCTCTGAACTGCTTTCAATGGAGATGGCTCGTTCCCCAATGAATTCGAGACTGAAACCCTAAAGCTTCTGTGCTCTGCTCAAGACTTGATCAATTTTCAATTCACAAAATGACATAATGCTCGAATCCCAAGGCAAATGCACTATATCCCTCAAAAGTGCGAATTCCTTAAAGATAGGGAATTTTTAAATAATTCGACTTTTTATTCTTTTAATATTTCAATAGTCTCACTCAAATTTTTAATTATAAAATATAATTAAAAATTGGCCCCCTTTCATGATGGGCGACCCCCTTCAGCCAAATCACTTCAGTTATAATAACTTTATATTATAATCTCCCATTAATTAATATTTAATTAATTCAATTAAATATTAATATCTCTCTCATTTCTCATCCGATGCCTGATCCGTCTGAAGCTGACAACACTGAAGTGATTCTGAACACTGCCAAAACCATACTGCTAAAAATAGCAGGGGTCCCACACTGACTGCCAAGGACTGCTAAAAATAGCAACTTCTGCAAGAAATGTCCGAATGAGTCCGAACGAAAGCCAAATGATCAAACTCTGCCAACAGAAGCTGAGCCAAGCTCCAACGTGACCCTCTATCCAGTCTATCAGCCTACGAGGGTCGTATGATAGGCCAATCCTGTACTCCGCGAGATGTCACTGAGAAGGGGACATGACAAGGATCTTTGTCATACATAGGGGTCATCACACTCGGATCCCAAGTGCTATAAGGCTATTTGCTTTGTTCAAGGAAAAAATGATCATTGTACTCCTCATGATTGGTTGACTCTGTGAAAGAATCACTCTCCAACTCCCTAGTATTGGCATCATGATAATCATTCCCCTCCATATCTTGCGATGTCAAGTCAATCTTATCCAAACCTCTTTGTTCACCACATACTAAATTTTCTGAATTGCCATCATTGGTGTGAAAAACATCCATCTCATGGACACCCAAGCTACAATTTGATTCCTTGCCAAAATGAGGTAAGGGTGATGAAGCAATGCTAAGCTCAAATAGAGGAGTATCATACTGAAATCCGATTTCATTACTTGTAACATCCTTCCCATGATTGAAAATTGCACTTTCAAGTGAAGATTGCTCCTCGGATGTGGCTGCAATAGGTGACTGATTTTCTGATTTGCTTTCCTCATTGTCTATCTCCGCTTCTTGACCAAGGCAACACTATTGTTCAAGCTTTTTTGGAACACCTATAAGCTGCAATTCACATCGTAGCAATTCATCTTCCTTCTCTAACCTTTCTTCAATGGTAACTTCTGACTTTTCTTTCACTGTTCTTCTAATGTACTTTACCAAGCCCATTTTTCCAGGTTTGAATGTTACAACTAAACTCAAGAAATAATCAAAAGAAACCTGTTTTTCAAACCCATCAGGTATGCTTTGATACTCTTAAAAGAGTTGGATAGCTTCCTGTTCGTAACTGCTCTTGATTTGATCTTCAACCCTGCTGAAATCCATTGTGATAACTCTGAAATTTTGAAGCTTTCAATAGGCTAGCAAAACTTTAGCTTTGGTACCACTATAATGACCCACCCCGACTTGGATTTGGAATTTTGCGATTTTCCCTATTATCTCAGTTTTACAATGTAGACATTTTGTCAAACAGTTATCATATGCATAGTTTGGGACCAAATACCAATATTTGAAAGACAAGATTCAATACCAATACATTGCCAAATAATGCTTAAGAATTAGGGACTCCATTACATAGATTTCATCATGGTGTGAAACATCAATGTACTGCTGATATTATTCACATACAATCTTGCATACTCCTAATATTATAATTGAACAAATTCTAGAAGTCAAGGTACCTTAGACTTGGCACCTCAAAAGCATACCAATGTCCAGTGGCTGATTGCATAGGTTGGCGCAGGCTTAGGAGGTGACCCTCATACCATCCATGACCCTTATGAAGTGTAGCAGCTCTCTGAACCTTGGAGATTGTGCATACAAGACCCACAAACCTCCCTTAAGTTGTCACGTCCCTTTCCACTATCCAGTGGCTATGGAATTGGAGCTGCAATGTGGAGTTTTCTGCCCACACGTCTCACCTTATGATTGAAACAAGATTCAGCATTCCCAGGAATGTAGATATGACGCTAAGTTCAATAGTCACCATGTTCAGCTATACCTATCCCCATGCCATTACCAGGAAATGAAGTGATGTCATATATTTGATACAACTACTGATATGGGCATCCCAAATATGAGTGGCTGAGCATTAAATTGATTAGGATCAATGAATAATGCAACTGCAGATATAAAATCAGTATCCTCTAAAAACCTTCACCTGAAATATATAATTTGAGTTATTTGCATAACCTGTGATATCCTCTTGCATAATTTGATAAAACCTTCAAACCTTGGATTGAAGCTTTGTTGATGAATTGTAGCTTTGGTCAGATATAAAACTATGATCGTTATAAACACCTTCATCTTTTATATATGATAAATTGTTCTTCATAGTTAATATTTCTAATAAGTAAAATCGAATTTTATAGTGTATGTATAAAATCGAATTTTAATAAATGATTTTCGAAATTCATATAAATCGGAACTTACATATGTCCGCCACCTTTTGTTCTGTGTGTGTTAAGGCACTAACGAATTGGTATTAGGAGTGCAGGGACCCGCGGGCTCTAAGAGACATGTCTCTTGAGCAGACGTGTCTCCACTTGTGGAGACACGTCCTCTCTTGAGACACGTCTCTTAGAGGCGGGTCTCCTACATACATAAGGTGGCTTCCTCGTTGATATGCAAACATAGAAATCAGATAATGTTCTGCAATCGGCACATTTAATAAGAAGTTCAAATCTGGAAATCGAAATCTGAACATAGAAGTACAAATATTATTTGACTTAGAATTTTCTTACACAGAATTTCAGACCTTAGTTTATTTTTAGATTTTAGGATCCACTTTGATACAGATTTGATTACATTTACATGGTATCAGAGCCACGTTATGTAAATCCAAATCAAATCTAAAATCAGACTGCTCAGAAATTAGTATTTTCTGAAAATCGAATTCACATCACATTCTTCATAATGTCAAGTGTGATCAAATTTGAAGATCGTCTTGCAGGAGCAGATAACTTTACACCATGGAAATTTAGAATCATGATGATCCTAAAAGAGAACAAACTAGACTCACTTGTGAGAGAAAATAAAAGGGAACTTGAGGCTGAACCTGAGAAAAATCAATGGATTGAAAACAATGAAAGAGCCATGAAAATCCTTGTAGATGCAGTTAGGGATCATATAGTGCCTATCTTAGCAAAACATGAAACTGCATATCATATGTTCAAATCCCTTGAGAGTACTTGTGAGATCAACAACACCTGTAGGACTCTAGCATTAAAACGGCAAATTAACAATGCTCAAATAAACAAAGAGTCCATTAATGCATACTTCATGAGGATTATTGAACTTAGGGATCAATTATCCACAATTGGATATCAGATTGACAACAAAGAGTTAACCCTAATTGCACTAGGAGGCCTACCAAACTCATGGGAGTCATTTGTTCAAGGAGTAAGTGCAAGATCTAAACTCCCCAAATTTGATAGGCTAAGACCTGACTGCCTTCAAGAAGAAACAAGACTTTCCACAAAAGAGAATAAACAGAAAAACATAGATGAAGACATTCATGTTCACCACACAACATCTAATAAGAGGAGTAAGAAAAACTCCTACAAGAGAGGATTTTTTAAAAGAAAGAGAAATTCCAATGGAAAGGAATCTTTTAAAAAGAAAGACATCTCTCAAGTGCAATGCTTTAGATGTGATCAATATGGTCACTATGCAATGAAGTGCCCTGACAGATCTAAACAACAAGCATCTTTTGCCAAAGTAGGAAAGACAAATTCAGATCATGAATTTGAAGACCTTGTGTTCTAGGAAAGACAAATGGATATAGAGTTAACCTTATGGATGGGAAAATTCTAGCATGGCCTAAAAACTCAACTATTAAGAAAACTCAAACTATTGGTGTAAGACAAGGGTACCTTTACAAACTATGCATCGAAGTCTAAAACCATCCCATGAAGGAACTTGTAAAGGTTGTGTCTTAGGAAAGAAAATAAAACCTTAAAGACGGATAATAGAAACCTACACCTCTAAAATTTAAGAAATTCTGCATGAGTGCTGGAATTAAGAGGGAGTTCACAAGTTGCTTGACCTTAACATTGAAACCATTCAAGAGGGCAAGAAGTTCTAGTGAGATAGAAACCTACTCCCCTAGAGTACCTGAAGAGGAACCTGCTCCCGAGATTCAGAAGGAGCATCCTGAGGAAATGCCACATGAACTACCTTCTAAATCAAATGAGAATACAAATGACAACGGCAGAAAGAGACCAGTTTGGGCCAGGAAGATGATCAAAGAAGCCAAGGATCTTACAGCACCCAAAGGAACATTCAGGGAGAGTAAAAGACCCTAACGGTTCTCTAGCTATGTTGCTTTAATGAACAAAATCATAAACTCAGAACCTGCCAATGTTACAGAAGCCTTTAGACATCTAGCTTGGAAGGATGCAATGACAGAGGAATATAAGTCCATCCTAAAGAATGATGTATGGGATATAGTGCCTAGACCAAAAGAGAAATCTGTTGTCTCTTCTAAATGGCTCTTCAAAATCAAGCATGCTGCTGATGGCAGTATAGAAAAACATAAAGCACGTTTTGTGGCTAGAGGTTTTTTTTTCTCAAAGGAAGGCATTGATTATGAAGAAACATTTGCACCTGTTGCCCGTTACACATCAGTGAGAGCAGTATTAGCCATTGCAGCAGTTAAAGGCTGGAAGATCCATCAAATGGATGTGAAAACTGCCTTTCTGAATGGAACCATTGAAGAGGAAGTCTATCTAGAATAGCCTGAAGGTTTTGTGATACATAAATCTAACTCACATGTGTGCAGGCTGAAGAAAGCTCTCTATGGACTTACACAAGCTCCCAGGGTCTAGTATGAAAGAATTGACAGCTATCTCTTGGGATTAGGATTTTCCAAAAATGATGCTGACTCCAATCTCTACTTCAAGGTAATCAAAGGTGATATGCTTATAATTATTTTATATGTTGATGACCTGTTGATAACAGGAGAAAATCACCTCATTACTCAAGGGAAACAGGATCTAATTTCTGAATTTGACATGAAAGACTTGGGTATTCTACACTACTTCCTCAGATTGGAAGTATGGCAGAAATCAGAAGGCATCATACTAAACCAAGGGAAGTATACTATTGACATTTTGAAAAGATTTGGAATGTTGGACTGTAGATCGATGTCTACACCTATGGAAACCAACCTTCACAAATTGAAAGAAGCAGCAGCAGAATCCAACCCTTTTTCAGACAGATGATTGGATCCTTGATGTATTTGGTTAACACTAGACCTGATATTTGCTATGCAGTAAATGTTCTCAGCCAGTTCATGTGTGAACCAAAGGAAATTCACTTAATGGCTGTGAAACATATCTTGAGATATCTTCAAGGCACTATTGGATATGATCTTCTTTACAAGAATGATCAACTAGATTTACATGGGTACTCTGATTCAGATTGGGCTAGAAGTCTAACCGATCGGAAAAGCACATCAGGATGTTGCTTCAGTTTAGGATCGGCTTTGATCTCCTGGATTTGCAGAAAACAATCTTCAGTTGCACAGAGCTCAACGAAAGCTGAATACATTGTAGCCTCAATGGGAGCAAGAGAAGCAGTGTGGCTTTGTAAATTGCTTGTGGGACTCTTTGGTGAGCCCTTGAATCCTACAATTATTCATTGTGATAATCAAAGTTGCATAAAACTCTCTATGAATCCTGTCTTTCATGACATATCTAAGCACGTTGAGATCCCCTATCATTATGTAAGAGATATGGTGGAAAGGAAAGTGATCCAGTTGGAGTATATTAGTACAAATGATCAAACTGCAGACATTCTCACCAAGCCTCTCTCCCGGATCAAGGTAGAGCACTTCAGGAAGAAACTTGGTATGGTTGAAATGTAATTTGTTATATATGTTTGAAATACAAATTGTTTATAATTGTACTAATATATAAAGATGTTTAATGTGTAAACTCTTTTGTCATGTGTGTGACTCCATGACTTTATGGGCCTACTCCCCCTGTGTACATTATCGAAAGGTGACGATCTTTCTGATAATGAACACTTGTATTTGACATTGTAAAGTGATGACTCTACAATGATAAACTATCATGATAGATATCATGTGACTTGATATCTGTGGACATGTCATGATAGTATCTCTTGGACACCTTGATGGATATCATGAGACTTGATATCTGAAGATCATTGTGATCCTTAAGAGATAATCATGGTGGATATTTATATCCGTGGATATGCCATGAATTATGGTAGACATCATGTGACTTGATGTCAGTGCACATACCATAATAATGAAGATGTGTTATGGAGAATGTCATGTGACTTGACACTTTCAGAAGCATACCATATCTTTTGATATCACGAGTTAGGTTATATCACTTTTGGAAGTTATCCTCCCTAGTTAAAGAGGGAGAGTTGAATAAAGGAGATGTGTTATGGAGAATGTCATGTGACTTGACACTTTCAGAAGCATACCATATCTTCTGATATCACAAGTTAGGTGATATCACTTTTGGAAGTTATCCTCCCTAGTTAAAGAGGGAGAGTCGAATAATGAAGATGTGTTATGAAGAATGTCATGTGACTTGACAACATTGAGAAAGCATATCATATCTTCGATATCACATGTGAAGGTGATATCTTGACTTATTTGATTTGAAATATCTTCCCTAGCTAAGAGGGAGTGTTGATGAAATGCAGCTTTGGTCAGATATAAAACTATGATCGTTATAAACACCTTCATCTTTTATATATGATAAATTGTTTTTCATAGTTAATATTTCTAATAAGTAAAATCGAATTTTATAGTGTATGTATAAAATCGAATTTTAATAAATGATTTTCGAAATTCATATAAATTGGAACTTACATATGTTTGACACCTTTGGTTGTGTGTGTTTTAAGGCACTAACGAATTGGTATTAGGAGTGCAGGGACCCGCGGGCTCTAAGAGACATGTCTCTTGAGCAAACGTGTCTCCACTTGTGGAGACACGTCCTCTCTTGAGACACGTCTCTTAGAGGCGGGTCTCCTACATACATAAGGCGGCTTCCTCATTGATATTGAAACATAGAAATCAGATAATGTTCTGCAATCAGCACATTTAATAAGAAGTTCAAATCTGGAAATCGAAGATCTGGAAATCGAAATCTGAACATAGAAGTATAAATATTATTTGACTTAGAATTTTCTTACACAGAATTTCAGACCTTAGTTTATTCTTAGATTTTAGGATCCACTTTGATACAGATTTGATTACATTTACAGGCTTCTCTAAAAACCTTAATGTGCAATGGATAACCCTTGAATGGAGCTAACGACAAGCAACCTTGAGAGATCTTTCACTCCTGTAGTTACTGTTCCTCATGAGAGTTTTCGTCCTCAAGAAGCCAAGACTTTTCTGTCCAACCAGCAAACCCTTTTCCAAATTTTCTCCAAAATATGAATGAGCAAAAAGGCTCACAAAAAGCTTTTATACTCCCTCCAATTTCCCATGCCCAAGTTGGCATTTTAAATTTATTTTATTTTATTCACTTTACCTCCTTAAGTTGGGTGACCAACTTTATAATATAAAATTAACATTTTAAACCTCCTTATATCTCGTTATTATAAAGTCACTTTAAATATATAAATAACGCTTAAAGTTAAATATTTTAATTAAACTTTAATTATAATGTTATTTAATTTAAACTCTGGACCATGATAATTGCCATAATTAAACCATGGTGAGAAACTGCCAACATGCCCAACATAGAAATACTGCCAATTGACCAGGTCGCTGACCACCCTATGACTTACTAAAAATAGTAGGTGTGGACAAAGTGCCCAAAACAAGCTCCGAAAGGTACACTGCGGAAACCTTGGAAAACACTGAGCTGGGAAACACCAATTTAGCACAAATGGTTGACTGACAAGCCACAAATGCCCTCAAAGGAGCCCCCTAACCATCCTGTTAGTTTAAACTAACCACAACACTTGATGATTGCCTAGGTAAAGGGGGCATTACACTACAACTTTTAGGCACGTACATTCAAACATGGGTTCAAGACGTCAATTTAGTCCAACTCGTCAAGGTCTTGAATTCGATCAATTCACCACAGGTTTGTCACCTGGCTATACACTTCTTGTGTTTCTTTCATCCATCTATAAGGGTTCAAACAAGTTCTTATCCAAGTATTCCTGGATCTTCTCCTATAGATCATGAATTTGCTCTCTGGATCCCCTGTGAGCAAGTTCCGTCTTTCGAGGAAAGACTTAAAGAATTTGAGGAATTTCTAAACAAAGATAACTTAAATACTCAAGCTGCTCTTTTCGTCTATGGTTTGAGGAATCTACTTACCTCAGACCACAAAGGTCTTGAGTTGCTCTGTGGAATAGCCAATATAGTAGACTCATGTACCCTCGTACAAGATAGTCTTGAGCCACCCTCAGGATAACCCAATCAAAGATCACTGGCACACAGTTGAATCTTCCGATGCTAGAGGTGTTTGTGCACATGGTGGATACAAATCCCTCTATACCTTCTCTCACTTCTGTCGATAACACAAACACTGCGCCCCTTGTTAATCTTGGAGTCAATGTGAATCGTGTCCCTTTGGAGTATGAGATCCCTAAATCCACATCTTGAACCTCTGCTGCCATGACGAGTCAACCTCCCCCATGTCCGCTATCCAATCTCGTCTTAAACAACCTATTGCAAAATATGGGTCGAATACAGTCACGATTAGCCAACCTAACCAACACTGCTTCTCATTCCACCTTGCAACCCTATTACTGCCATAGTCCCTTTGCCCTAAATATTCTAAATGTTCCTATTTTTGAAAGGGGTGGAAATTCCTAAGTTTGATAAGTACAATGGCAGGGGTGACCCGCAAACTCATGTCTTATCATTCACTGCCATGTGTAGTGACTTTCTTTATCAGGATGCGTTGTTAGCCAAACAATTCCCACAGTCTCTTAAGGACACCGCGTTGGAATGGTTTTTCTCCCTTCCTGACATTTCCATCGCTACCTTTGAGCAATTGGTTAATCAATTCTTGTAGTAGTTCCAAGCTAACATTGAGCTAAAAGTCGCCTTTATTGATTTCATCCACTGTAAGTAGGGGGCTCACGAGAAGGTGACCAATTCTATTGCTTGCTATCAATCTTTGTTCTCTCATATCTCTTATGCCCTGCTTGATTCTGATGTCCAACATGTGTTCATGGGGAATTTGCAACCGACATTGAGAGAAAAAGTCCTCTTAATGAAATATCCCTCTTTTTCCCATTTGTGTCTGACGCTTAGAGACTACCAACAGATGGTGACATAGTACGGGGGTTCCTCCTCGTCCTCCTTTCTTGATAGTTGGATGGCCATGTCTATTTACGGAGATTCCAAAAAGAACAAGGCAATAGCGAATGTGGTTTCCCTTCCTACTAAAAAGAACATCGTAGGACGTAACAAAATTTTCACAAAATTATTTGAATCTTATGTCAGTGTTCTTCAAAAACTATTAAAAGATGGTTTAGTCACTCTCCTAGAAATCAGATTGCTACCCGATGACAAACCGTATCCCAGTTGGTACGATGCGCAAAAGTTTTGCCAATATTATCGAGTCCCAGGCCATGACATTGAACGCTATGTGCGTCTTCAGCATGTAGTCCAAGACCACATAGATGGCGGTGCCATCTGGCTTGATGATAGAAAGCAAAGTTCAAACAAGTCTATAGCCAAGGCTAATAGCCAATTGCAGATTTACATAGATCCCTTCTCATTATGCCAATCTAATCACATTTGCTTCCACTTCTTTTGAACCCTGTCATTGCGAGTATGTGAACACGGTCTCGTTCACTCCTATTCCTCCTGCGAATCGTGTGGATAAGATTCCTAATATAATTTTTACACCACACGACCTCCCCCTCAATAGGGAGCCCTTTGCTCTCTACACCCTCGCTTAGGTCAACAGTAACATCGTGACCAGTGTTATGGTTGACCTTGCTAGTCGGGTCAATGTTATCACAGAGGAGACACTTTTTATTAACAATCTGCACAAGGATAAATATGAGGAATCAAAGGCCATGATCTATACTCATGATGGCTTCTCTATACCTCCTATTGGTACCATTTCCTTATTGGTCTTGTTTGGACCCAAGTTCCTGGATGTTCCTTTTGTTGTCATTCCTGAATCTGACTTGTTCAGAGTAAGACTAGGCATTCCATGGCTAGTCTCCATGAATGCGGTCGCATTAGTAGTTCACAAATGTCTAAAGTTCCCTCACGATGGTGTAGTCCATGACTCCATACTATCCATGACACAAGATGCAAATCCCTTGTGTCGTGTGGAGGCTTTTCATTAGACCATTTCTAGCCCGCCCTTATTGGACCTTCACCATCCCATGGAGACTTGTTCTATAGGGCCTAATTTAGGTACCAGACGGGAGTTGCGGCCTCTAATGTTGATTTTCCCCTTTCATCTCATGCAATTTCCATGAAGCCATCTACATGTGTGCAACAACACGCCTTATCCTCTGCACCTTCTTGAAGGCCACAGTGTAATGTCCCCTTTTTAGCTCGTTGCCATTTTTGGTAGATTAGCCTATTATTTGGCCCTCGTAGGCTAATGCAGATGGTTAGAGGGTCTTGTTTGACAGATATCAGAGTGTTTTCTTCTCCAGAGCTTTGGGTGGTTCAGGATTGGCCTTCGTTTGGTGTTTCAGGGCTCAGTTGTACACACTATTTATAGTAAGTCACCTCGAGGTTGAAGTCCAGTATTGCTATTTATGGAAAGCCACTTGAACGTGTTGTGGATGCAGTTTTTGACCCCCCTAGTTTAGACGACATGGAGAATAGATCTTAATTAAGAGAGATATGATATTTTTAATTATTATTAAAGTTAATCTTTAATAATAATTAATTATTTATTCAAAAGGTGCATCATAAAGTTATAACTTTATGTCTAAAGGGGGCCATTTAATGACTTAAAGTACATTAAATGATATTTTGATTTGGGCGCCCATTTATGCAGATTTATTCTAATGTTATAAAGTGCACATGAAATATATTAAATATCATTTAAATGATTTAAAAGAGACTTCTAGAGGGGATCGACCTACTTGGGAAAAGTTTATAATGGCTCATCAATAGCACAAAAGGATTCATTCATGATTTGGACATTTTAAGCTTTTAAAGAGTTTCGTTGTGGAGAAGAAGAAACCTAAGGTTTCTGCAATTTCTGCAATTCCTTGACTTTGGAGAACGTGGTATCTTCATTGTTCTTGCTACCTGAGGGTGTGAACGATCGCTTGAAGGTTGCAGTTGGATTGGTTTCATCCAAGAGTCAACATTGTGCATCATTGGAGGAGAATGCATCAAGTTTCACAAGGGTTTCAAAGGTTAATCATTTGCAGATCTGAAGTTGTTGTTAGATGCTACAGTACACGCTACAATAGTGCTACAGTACCCGTGAACAGTAATTGCTACAGTATCGGTGCATTATTTAGTGATTATCAGCAAAAGAACTCAAGAGTTTGTGAGCAGTTTTCAGAATATTGAAGGAGCATTCATTGAAGACTATTTTTATTGCTGTTAACATCATTGATATCTATCATGTGGGAATTAAGAGACCATTTATTTGCTGCTGCTTCATTGATGGGCCGTTCCGTGTGACCTAGGCCAGCTGTACATGTTCTTTACTAGCCACGTGGGGTATTCTTGAAGGAAGCATTTAGTTTGCTGGGCTGATATCTCCATTATTTGAGACACCTTATGCATCTATTCCCTAAGTATCATTCCTTAAGCGAGATTTTGTCGATTTTGTTGATGAATGGTAGCTTCGGTCAGATATAAATGATGATTGCTAAAAGCATCATCATCATTTATATATGATTGAAATTACTCATCATTTAATATTTCTGAAAAATGAGAAATTTGAATTAATGGAATTCGACATATATAAATCAAACTTTGCTTTATACTTATCACTGGGTACTAACATTGTTTTGTTTACCACCGATTAGTAATAATCGGCTATGAGAAACCCGCGCCCTTCAAGGGACACGTCCCATGAAAGAAGTGGAGACACGTCCTCTCATGGGGCGCGTCTCTCCTTGGAGGTGCGTACCTTTGTGGAGATGTGTCTCCCCTCTCTAGTATAAAGCATGATGGAAACCATTGAGGGTAGACATCGAAATTTATTAATGTTCTGCAATCAGCACATTCAGCATAAAGAGAAGAATTTTGGAAATTAATTTTGACTTAGAATTCTCACACAGAATTTCAGACCTTAGTGTTTCCTTAGATTTCTTAGGATCCTATTTGATAAAGATTTGATTACATTTACATGGTATCAGAGCCAAGTTGTGTGAATGCAAATAAAATCTAGATATCAGATTGCTCTAGAAAATTCGTATTTTCTAAAATCGAATTCACATCACATTCTTCATAATGTCAAGTGTGATCAGATTTTGAAGATCATCTTGCAGGAGCAGACAACTTCACATCATGGAAATTTAGAATCATGATGATCCTTAAAGAGAATAAATTAGACTCACTTGTGAGAGAAAATAAAAAGGAACCAAAGGCTGATACTTAGAAAACTCAATGGATTGAAAACAATGAAAAAGCCATGAAAATCTTAGTAGATGCAGTTAGGGATCATATAGTGCCCATCCTAGCAAAACATGAAACTGCATATCATATGTTCAAATCTCTTGAGAGTACCTATGAGATCAACAACACCAGTAGGACTCTTGCATTAAAGAGGCAAATCAACAATGCCTAGATAAACAAGGGAGAGTCAATTAATGCATTCATGAGGATCATTGAACTAAGGGATCAATTATCCACAATTGGATATCAGATTGATAGCAAAGAGTTAACTCTAATTGCACTAGGAGGCCTACCAAACTCATGGGAGTCATTTGTTCAAGGAATAAGTGCGAGATCTAAACTCCCTAAGTTTGATAGGCTAAGAACTGACTACCTTCAAGAAGAAACAAGACTCTCCACAAAAGAAAATAAACAAAAGAACATAGATGAAGACATTCATGTACTCAACACAACGTCTAATAAAAGGAATAAGAAAAACTCCTACAAGAGAGGATCTTTTAAAAGAAAGAGAAATTCCAATGGAAAGGGATCTTCTAAGAAGAAAGACATCTCTCAAGTGCAATGCTTTAGATGTGATCAATATGGCCACTATGCAATGAAGTGCCCTGACAGATCAAAGCAACAAGCATCTTTTGCCAAAGTAGGAAAGACAAATTCAGATCATGAATCTGAGAACTTTGTGTTCTATACAGCCTTATCTAGTCAAGTATCTAACAACACCCACAATTGGGTAATTGATAGTGGTTCCTCTAGACATATCACAGGATGCAGAGAACACCTATACACCTTGACTGAAAAGACTGATGAAGAAGTAACCATTGGGGATGATTTTGCACACCCTGTAAAAGGGGTTGGAACTTGCTCCATCAAACTGAAATTTGGTCTTTCTCTTCAACTCATTGGAGTCTTATTTGTACCTGGAATAAAGAGAAATCTAATATTCATCTCTGCCCTTGAAGACAATGGATATAGAGTTACCTTTATGGATGGGAAAGTTCTAGCATGGCCTAAGAACTCAACTATCAAGAAAGCCCAAACCATAGGTGTAAGACAAGTGTACCTTTACAAACTATGCACTGAAGTTAAACAAGCCCTTACCCTTGACACCTTTGATTCAAATGAGATTTGGCATAGAAGATTAGGACACCTTCATTTCCGTGCCCTACCTTCTGTGGAAAAACTTGTAACAGGCTTACCTAAGTTAAACCATCTCATGAAGGAACGTGTAAAGGTTGTGCCTTAGGAAAGAATACAAAGGGATCCTTTCCCAATAGTTTGAGCAAAACCCTAATGTGTTAGAACTGGTTCACTCTGACTTATGTGGACCCATGTCTGTACCCTCTAAAACATGATTTCTATACTATGTCATATTTATAGATGACTTCTCTAGGAAAACCTGGATCTATTTCCTTAAGTGTAAAGAGTCAATAGAAATCCTCAAAAGGTTCAAAGAGTTCAAAGCCCTTACTGAAAACTTCTCTCTGGAAAGAAAATAAAAACCTTAAGGACAGACAATGGGAAAGAATACACCTCTGAAATTTTTAAGGAATTCTCCATGAGTGCTTGAATTAAGAGGGAGTTCACAGTTGCCTACAACCCTCAACAAAATGGGGTTGCTGAAAGAAAAAATAGAACCATTGTAGAAGCTGCTAAGGCAATGTTGCTTGACCAAAACATTGAAACTTCTTTCTAGGTAGAAGCCTCTAGGACTGTTGTCTATATCCAAAATAGATGTCCTCATTCTCATCTTGATAACAAAACTCCTGAAGAAGCCTTTACTGGCATAAAACCTGACATTAGTCATTTTAGGATTTTTGGCTGTCCTGTCTATATTCATGTGCCCAAAGCGAAGAGATTCAAACTAGAACCTTCTGGAAAGAAGGGGGTATTTGTGGGTTATAGTGAAACCTCCAAAGCCTACAGGATATTCATACCCGGGCAAAAACAAATTGAATTGAGTAGAGATGTCATCTTTAAAGAAGACATTGCATTCAAGAGGGCAAGAAGTTCTAGTGAGATAGAAACCTATTCCCCTAGAGTACCTGAAATGGAACCTGCTCCTGAGATTCAGAGGGAGCATCCTGAGGAAATGCCACATGAACTTCCTTCTACTTTAGATGAGAATACAAATGACAACAGCAGAAAGAGACCACTTTGGGCTAGAAAGATGATCAAAGACGCTGAGGATCATGCAGCACCCAAAGGAACGTTCAGGGAAAGTAAAAGACCCAAACGGTTCTCTAGCTATGTTGCTCTAATGAACAACATCATAAACTCAGAACCTGTCAGTGTTACAGAAGCTTTCAGACATCAAGCATGGAAGGATGCAATGACAGAGGAATATCAGTCCATTCTAAAGAATGATGTATGGGATATAGTGCCTAGACCGAAAGAGAAATCTGTTGTCTCTTCCAAATGGCTCTTCAAAATCAAGAATGCTGTTGATGGCAGTATAGAAAAACATAAAGCACGTTTTGTGGCAAGAGGTTTTTCTCAAAAGGAAGGCATTGATTATGAAGAAACATTTGCACCTGTTGCTCGCTACACATCAGTGAGAGCAGTATTAGCCATTGCTACAGCTAAAGGCTGGAAGATCCATCAAATGGATGTGAAAATTGCCTTCCTGAATGGAACCATTGAAGAGGAAGTCTATCTGGAACAGCCTGAAGGTTTTGTGATACATAAACCTGACTCACATGTGTGCAGACTGAAGAAAGCCCTCTATGGATTTAAACAGGCTCCCAGGGTCTGGTATGAAAGAATTGACAGCTATCTCTTGGGACTAGGATTTTCCAAGAATGATGTTGACTCCAATCTCTACTTCAAGGTAATTAAAGGTGATATGCTAATAATTATTTTATATGTTGATGACCTGTTGATAACAAGAGAAGATCACCCCATTGCTCAAGGAAAGGAGGATCTAATTTCTGAATTTGACATGAAAGACTTGGGCATTCTACACTACTTCCTAGGTTTGGAACTATGGCAGAAATCAGAGGGCATTATACTAAACCAAGGGAAGTATACTATTGATATTCTGAAGAGATTCGGAATGTTGGACTATAGACCAATGTCTACACCTATGGAAACCAATCTTCACAAACTGAAAGAAGCAGCAACAGAATCCAAGTGTGTAGATCCAACCCTTTATAGACAGATGATTGGATCCTTGATGTATTGGGTTAACACCAAACCTGATATTTGCTATGTAGTGAATGTTCTCAGCCAGTTCATGTGTGAGCCAAAGGAAATTCACCTAATGGCTGTGAAACATATTTTGAGATATCTTCAAGGCATTATTGGATATGGTCTTCTTTACAGAAATAACCAACTAGATCTACATGGGTACTCTGATTCAGATTGGGTTGGAAGTGTAACCGATCGGAAAAGCACATCAGGATGTTGCTTCAGTTTAGGATCGGCTATGATCTCTTGGATTTGCAGAAAACTGTCTTCAGTTGCATAGAGCTTAACATAAGTTGAATACATTGCAGCCTCTATGGGAGCAAGAGAAGCAATTTGGCTTCATAAATTGCTTGTGGGACTCTTTGGTGAGCCCTTGAATCCTACAATTATTCATTGTGATAATCAGAGTTGCATCAAACTCTCTGTAAATCCTGTCTTCCATGATAGATCTAATCACATTGAGATCCCCTAACATTATGTAAGAGATATGGTGGAAAGGAAAGTGATCCAATTGGAGTATATTAGTACAAATGATCAAACTGCAGACATTCTCACCAAGCCTCTCTCCCGAATCAAGGTAGAGCACTTCAGGAAGAAACTTGGTATGGTTGAAATGTAATTTGATATTTATGTTTGAAATACAAATTGTTTGTAAATTGTACTAATATATAAAGATGTTTAATGTGTAAACTCTTTTGTCATGTGTGTGACTCCATGACCTTATGGGCCTACTCCCCCTGTGTACATTATTGAAAGGTGACAATCTTTCTAATAATGAACACTTGTATTTGACATTGTAAAGTGACGACTCTACAATGATAAACTATCATGATAGATATCATGTGACTTGATATCTGTGGACATGTCATGATAGTATCTCTTGGACACTTTGATGGATATCATGGGACTTGATGTCATCTGTAGATCATTGTGATCCTTAAGAGATAATCATGGTGGATATTTATATCCGTGGATATGCCATGAATTATGGTAGACATCATGTGACTTGATGTCAGTGCACATACCATAATGAAGATGTGTTATGAAGAATGTCATGTGAATTGACAATATTGAGTAAAACATACCATATCTTCGATATCACGTGTAAAGGTGATAACTCTACTTATTTGATTTGAAATATCTTCCCTAGCTAAGAGGGAGTGTTGATGAATGGTAGCTTCGGTTAGATATAAATGATGATTGCTGAAAGCATCATCATCATTTATATATGATCGAAATTACTCATCATTTAATATTTCTGAAAAATGAGAAATTCGAATTAATGTAATTCGACATATATAAATCGAACTTTGCTTTATACTTATCGCTGGGTACTAACATTGTTTTGTTTACCACCGATTAGTAATAATCGGCTATGAGAAACCCGCGCCCTTCAAGGGACATGTCCTCTCATGGGGCGCGTCTCTCCTTGGAGGCACGTACCTTTGTGGAGATGTGTCTCCCCTCTCTAGTATAAAGCATGATGGAAACCATTGAGTGTAGACATCTAAATTTATTAATGTTCTCCAATCAGCACATTCAGCATAAAGAGAAGAAATCTGGAAATTAATTTTGACTTAGAATTCTCACACAGAATTTCAGACCTTAGTGTTTCCTTAGATTTCTTAGGATCCTATTTGATAAAGATTTGATTACATTTACAGATTCATAGGCTGGATGACCAAATTTATTAGCATTCTGGTTGCAGACCAGTTTATATCAGAATTGCAGAGTGTTGTCCTTGGCTCAGGGGTATGCTTTAATTGTATTTGCCAAAGGAATAATAATCTGATTTGAGTATACATTGTATTTGCAACTCGTATAATCAGATTTGAGTATGTTGTTTCATTATTGAGCATTTTTTAATTTTGCAATTGGTATATGTTACATGCATTTCTTTATATCCTGGCATTTATCTCATTATAACCCAAAACAAGCAAAAACTTTGAAACCACAAACATTTGAGTAAGGCAGAAAATTACTTAAACACACCAGCAGTGCAAAAATCTCATTGTGGGAGAACAAGGGTTCTTACATACAGACAAGCACGCTTCCACACATAGACCTTCTCCGGCTACGATTTCACAACCTCCAATGGTGTCCTCAGTTCCTTCTACTGTGCCTAGCATAAGAAAAGGAAAGGCACCCATGTCGATGAAATCTAAACCTGAAATCTTCCAACTTGCAATCTTGCCCACAATTCCCCGCCCCACCTTGTATGGGAAAGCATGCAAGTGGAGTTAGCTCTTCTTCTGTTGCTCCTGCATCTCAGCTTTTGAGGCCTCCTCCCGTTCCTCCACTTGCTTTCAAATCAGCAAAAGAAAAGAAGCCTGTGGCTGAGATCCCAGTCTCTATTTCTGTAGCACCTCTTGTCCCTCCTCAAGAGCCTACTCTTTCGCTAGTAACGGCCATGAAGATTACTCCTCCGACGGAGCAGGACACCTCAGAGTCTTCTCAGGCCTCTATTCCTATTAGTCATAATTGTCGAAACCGACTTGCATGCGAGCGTAAGCGTTGCCGACGGGCATTGGTATCATTGTTTCATCTTAATGTTGATTCTTATTTTCCCCATAATTACCTGTTTGATGACTTGAGGATTGGTATCATTGGTCAATTACCTTCCATATAAATTAGCTGAATGTGATACTCTTTATAGACTAATTTGAAAATCTCCATTCATTTTGGCACTCTCGCTGAATTTACCATAATTTGTTTTATGTTAAAGTTTTCAAAAAGTAGCACTTGCAACTGTTTGGCAAAATAGAATGACTGCCTAATTTTTGTGGTAAATTTTAGTGGGCTTCTCACCATGGCTCTCTCTTTCTGTGTTGCTCCTTCTTGGGCTGACTAGAGAGAGATATGAGTGGTCAGGGTTTATAATATATGATTTGCTTGCTGTTGCACTTGCTATGTTAGTGCCGCTACAACATTTGGCAATCATGATCAAGTGTCCATATTGATGGTATTCCCTGTATTTAAGGGGATGATTTGTAATCCACCTATTGTTCGTAGATACGACTATATTGAGTTGCTTGTCTGGCATTTGTTTTTTCCAGTATAATTTTACACATATTCTAGTGTAAGTGAAGAATTTCCTATTCATTGTGAGCTCTACCGTAGAGGTAACCTTTCTGCAGTCTCATTGGGAGCAATGTGTTTCTAGAGCTCTATTGATAGGGCTAATAATTTGTTACATAGTGGTATTACAGAGATGGTCAACTAGTCCAATTTTTCATGATCAGCCCTGCCCTGTTCATCAAATATGGACCTCCTGCAAGTATAATCTGATGGTCTTCCTTGTTGGCCAATGAGATTTTGAAATGTGGCTTGGTCCTATCATTATCTCTCTTTCACTTTTATTAAACACCATATATGGATTATCCTATTCCCAAGCCATTTGAGTGAATGTTCCCGGGCCATAAATTTGCAGATGGGAGCACTCTCTTTAAAGCACCGTCTTTTATGGGTTGTCCTTCGGATATTTGCAATTTGTGCTTCACTGGATTTCCAATGACATGCATTCTGATTTTTACTGCTCCTAGTGGTGTGGTGAAATATCCCACCCCTGATAGGATATTTTCTTTCTGAATTTGCCTATTTGTTGTTTTTTTGTGCTTTTGATGTATTTGCCAAGAATGTTGGAAATGAAGATAATTGGAAAGTAAAGAAATACTTGAGCAAATACTTAAACTATCAACTCAGATTTTTTTATTCAATGCTTGGAAAATACATAGCATTCATACCCGGAAGCCAAAGCATAAAATGCAGGTCTGAAAGTGGTTTAACCAGCAAATATGAAGACCACGAAATTGGACGCCTCTCTTGATAGCCACCAAATGACACCTCCAAACTGCTGCTCACAAATCTGATAATCTTGGATGCCAAATGTAGTGAAGGTTTGGAGACAAAACCAAGGCGTCGAGTCTTGAAACCCTTGTGCCTAGACTGGAGGTTGTATGGCCTTGCTGAAACCACACGTGCCAAGTATTGTTGCTCAATCAGCAACAACGATAACAACAGATATATATTTTCTGATCTTAAACAATGAACTTCTGGAAATCTTGAAATGTCAATCTCCAATATGCACAAATGCAGCTCTTGAATGAAGTCACCTGTAGAGCAATCCTTGGGTGTTATTTCACACTTGTAGATCACTGAATCCAAGAGAGTTTTGGTTCTCCAAGATCGAATTTTCAGACCAAAACCCTTGTTTCTTCTCCACAGCAAAAAGCATCAAGTTTTGTAAAAGTTGAATGAATGAATAAATGTGCTTTTGCTCAATCTGCTTTTATACCTCCTTTAAAAAGCACGATTTCTTTGGGGCTTTTTAACCATTTTATATTTATTAACATTTGCTTTTGTCGCACAAGTGATTTAACCTTCATGTGGGCACCACCTTTAATGACTTATTAATTGACCTTATGATATAATAAAACCATATATTATAAAGGTCATTAAACTCCATTAATGATATCCACTTATATTTTAATTATTATTAAAGTTGATACTTTAATAATAATTAATAAATCATAACTCCATAGAAAACCCAATATCTCAACATTTAGTTAATTCTGCCAACACCATGAGGTTATCTAAGTTACCCACTGCTTCCTCTGCTCATCAAAATGGCTTACTATAAATAGTAAGGTTGGACCCAAATGTCCAAGTGACTTACTAAAAATAGTGAGTGTAAACAGAGCAAAAAACACCTCAAGAAAGTTATCCTTGAATATCACCAAACGCTGGCGAAGATAACTCCCAAATAAAGCCCTCTGAACACCAACATTAGCCTACGAGGACCTGTTGATAGGCTAACCACTGTGTAAAAACACTGCCAGGAAAAGGGGACATTATATGTGGCTTGTTTTTTATCTTGCTTCAAGTTCCAAGTTCTTTCACTAATTGAAGATCTATATCATATATTAGTATTTTTAATTTTTCTGCATTGAGGTTTTCGGGAAAGGTGCTGGATCTTTAGTCACAGGGAATGATTCTGTCAAGACACTGACAAGCAAACAGATAAGGAACATTCATGAAGTTTATTTGGGTGCTTTATAACATTGTAAACATGACAGTTCGTTATGGTTGAGAGTTCAAAGAAGATTCTATAATTGGTTCTCAGTATAGAAAATGATATATCTGTAACATAATAGATTGCAAAGAAATGTGGGAAACAAGATTTGCTATTTCTTTGTTTTTGTCATTCCAATTTCTCTTTTTTATGGTACAACTCAAGCTAGGTACTAATAACATTGTTTTTGTGTCAATACAGTGACTGTCTTATCAAGTTTTTATTTAACTGACGTATTAAAATATTTCTAGGTCTCTATTGATGATTGAACCGTTTTGCTATTGACCCTTGTTCTCTAATGTACACAGGTTGGACCGCATCACTGATTGGCTATCTGATGTGAAGAACCGGTTTGTTGATTGGATGGGTGAGAGGAAGGTTGTGCACATGGTTGATTTGCCACCTGATATGAAAGTGATCCTTACACTTTCTGTAATTACATTTTTGCTACTGGTATTGACCAGATCTATAGGCTAGTTTAGATATCAGAATTAAAGCAGTGCTTCAGGTGTAGGCCTATTTTTTGACATAGTTTTCATAGATACAGATCATGTACATGTTATTGTGTATCAATTTTTTGATTAGTAATAAATCAACAAGTAAATTATATTCTCAAGTTGGTGAGTTTATTGCCTCCTTAGAGCACTAAATTATTGTATTATTATCTTTGCTAGCTCTCTTAAACAAGTTTAGACCTTCAGAATATGGAGCAGGTGAGCTATTCACTAAATAGGAAGTAGCTGTAATGCTATTTTGCGGCCAATAGAGTCTAATATCCAACTAATATAAAGGATTTAAATAATCCGTCATATGTTTTCCATCTCATCTCCTTCAAGCATTATTCTGAGGAATGTGGGCGCAAGCGTCTGTCATGATTTATCATTTGTGGAGTAATTTGGATTTTGTAAAGTAAGTTGACTCTTGTTGGATAAACATTAACACATCAATCCCAACTATGATAACAGTCTCAACAAGTAGATGAAAGTTTTATTCCATCTTTCTAGTTGTAGACTTCGCAATATTTGAAGATGACTTGAAGGAACAACTTTGCATGCAATTTAGTGACTAATTAAAATTAGACTTATTTGTCCTTTGATGAGCTTTTCTCTGAATTTATGCTAGGTGATTACTTCGATAACATTATATTTCAGTGTATAACATACTTCATCTCTTTGCTGTAAATATTGTATGCATAATATTGATTGGTAGCAGTCTCATTGTTGATACAGTATTGATGGATCACCTCCATGGCTGTCCCCTTACAACATCAAGAGGGTTTGCCTTTTTCTGTAAGCATCGTGGATCAAACTGTGGTTTGCATAAACAAAACCCACTTGACTGTCGTCTGTTTTTCACCTCTCCTAATAGCCGTTCCATATTACGTTGTCAATGTTGGAAGGATGCTGAAATGAATATTCTAATTATAAAATGGCTTCAAACTCAAATTAAGAATCAGACGAAGTGACACTTTATATAAGACTGCCACTAGAGACATTGAAAAAGCAGATTCGGCTAAGATGAATTATTGTCAAATATATTTGTAACTTACAATTCTTCACTAAGCACCTAGAGTACAAAAGCGTTAGAATTTTGCAATAAAGTTCATGGTAACATGATGTTCTATTCAAATACCAAAGGGACACACATTTGAGTAGTTCGTTTATGATCTTATATATTTTAGGGCACACTGCCAACAAATCCATAACACTTTGAACATTTTCCTCAACCTGAAACCTATTCTACATTCAATTTCTATTTTATTGAAGCCACATAACAAACAAACATATGATTGATTGATTGATTTATTTTAATAACGTCCACGAGACCAGCCAGTCTATGGGACCCACGGAAAGAAACCAAAACCGCTTTAGTCAAAACAACAAAAGCAACAACAGAAGACCCCAGCAAACTACTTCCCATCGTCTTCCAACTCTTTGCTGATTTTGTTTCTTTTGCTGTGAATTTTGATCAGGTAACTTGCCGTTTTATCTATCTTTTCCTCTTCAAACAAGGCTGCTAAAGACTTGACTTTTAATAAATCTGAGTAATAGTATCGGATGTCTTCGTAAGCCTTACACTCCATAATCTAGTGCCACTTTGTTTCCACTAAACCCGAAGAGCAAAAACAACAAATCCTATCTTCCACACCTCTTTAGGTATTTTCCACCTTCCCGTTTCACCACACTGATGTATATAATAGTTACCACCCTTTACCACACACAACTATAATATTGGGAGAGAAATGACTATGTATGTGAACTAAGACACATCCTAAATTGACATATGTGCAATAAATAGTAAGAATGGTCCACGCTACATCTCCACATTGGGATATAATCTTGTTGAATTGCCCTTTAGGAGGGAATTGAATGCCACCTCAACAACTCTTCAAATGGAACTTTACCTCAGAGAACATCCCCTTGATTTTCAATTAGTATGGACCCTACTTAAGAATTTCCCCCTAGGTGGGATTTTTCCTCACCATACTATTTCTTAGATTGGACTTTACCGCATTGAACAATAACACTATATTTTAGTTCCTTTGGGCTTGATTGAAAACCTTGTATTTCTAAGTTGAAATTGCAAATTAAACCATATTACAAAAACAATACATATAAAGTTAACCAAGTTTACATTAAAATCAGTTATGAAATAAGGAGCAAAAGAATTCTGTTTAAAATTATAAACACCTTATCCATAAAGGATAAGATTAACACCTTAGAGGATAAGATTGTGAACTCATAAAGCAAAATGGTAAAACCTAAAATCAACATGACTATTAAAGAAGATTCCTAAAGTCTACATTAAAAGCTAATTGACCATTACAATATAAAACATTATTTTAATACCCTCCCTTGATGGCCATTCTATTAACTACACCAAGTTTATCTTAAAATTTTACAAATTTTTTTGGACCCAAAGACTTGGTAATGATGTTTGTAGTTTGATCTTTTGAAGGACAAAATTGAAACACAATTGATCCATCTCTTACAAGTTATTGGACTAAGTGAAAATGTTAAGATACACATGTTTGGTACGCTCATGGAAGACTAGATTCTTGTCAAGTTTCAGCACTCCTTGATTATCAGAGAGCAAGGGTGAAGGCTTTTCTTGAAGCATCTTCATGTTTGAAAGTTTCTTTTTGAGCCATACTACCTCAAATGTTACTTTAATTGTTCCTTGATATTACATTTCAGTCAAGGAGAGAGTTGCTTCTTGTTAGTCCACGTGATTGCACTTGTGCTAAGGCTGAAAACATATCAAGAAGTGGATTTTCTATCATCAACAGAACTTGCCCAATTTGAATATGTGAACCCTACCAACTTAGGATCTTTTCTTTTGTTGTACATAATGCCAAAATCAATTGTCTTTTTCACATATCTCAACACCCTATTTCACTGTAGTCCAATGTTCTACATTTGATGGTCATGAATTTGGAAATGAAATTCACATCATAACTCAAATAAGGTCTAGTGGCTATAAGATGTATAAGATTGTCCACTAGTTGCATGTATGTTGACTCATTAACTACCTTTGAGTTAGTTTTGGTTGAAAGTTGGTGTTTTTTCCATAGGCATCGACAAAGTTTTGCAATTTGTTGAGCAAACTCTTGGCATATTTGGACTAGGAAATAAAAGTATTGCCCCTTGTTTGCCAAACTTCTACATCTAGACAATAATCTAGGAGGCCTAAATCGGTCAAGTCAAAAGCTTTACTAATAATAAATTTGATTTGTTCAATAACACTTGCTTCACTATCTATAATAATGATATCATCCACATTTATGATGAGAAGAATGAGATTATTACCCATACTTTTGACATACAAATTGACATTCGAAGGACTTTGTTGAAATCCTTGTTCAACCAAATACTTGTTAATTTTGATGTACCATGCTCTGGGTGCTTGTTTCAAGCCATATTGAGCATTTTTCAATATGCATACAAGATGCACCTTGCAACCTTAAAACCTTGAGGTTGAGTCATGTACATGTCTTCCTCCAAATCTCCATTGAGGAAGGCACCTTTTATGTCCATTTAATGGACTGCCAAGACAAATTGAGCTACCGTGTCTAGAACCCATCAGATGGTGTTCATCTTTGTTGTAGGAGCAAAGGTCTCTTCGTAGTCAATTCCCTCTCTCTGTGAGAACCTTTTAGTGACCAACCTAGCTTTGTACTTGACCTTATACACACATTTGTAGCTAATGGGTTTCTTCCTTGGTGGAAGATCTAAAAAAAACCCATCTCTTTCTTCATAAGACTCTCATGTTCAGTTTCCATAGCCTTTTCCCATTCAAGTTCTTTTTTGCCTTGACAAACACTTGTGTCTCATACACTCCCTAACTGTTGGCCATGAGAGCAAAGTTGACTATGGTTGTCTTGCTCTTGCCTCTCGATGATCTAACCTCAATTATTTTGTGTACTCAAACATCTCCAATGGTGCTTGCCCACCACTTTGGTCTCCTCTTAGAAGACTCTACATCCAAATCAACATTGTTATCATGACTCAGGCTTCTTGTATCTGTGCCATATGGATGTTGATCCAAGTTATTGTCAATGAAAACTAGGTCTATTCCCTCGTGCTTTAAATCTTTCCCTTTAGGTGGAGCTTTTTGAAGCCAAAAACATGAATCCTTAGCTACAATAGGTTGATCTTCGACAATTTGGAGCTCTGAAGATGTTTGGAAAGGCTTTGTTTCCTCACTAATCACATCTCTACTGAAAGTAAAGCGATCAGTGTCAACATTAATCACCTTGTAGGCGTTATGATTGTCATTGTACCCTATAAACATCAATTTATTACTCTTAGAATCTAGTTTGGTTCACTTTTCATTTGGAATCTAGGCATATGCAATGGAACCAAAGACCTTAAGATGACTATTGGTTTCCTCCCAGACCATGCTTCATTTGGGGTCTTATGCTTCACTGCTTGTGTGGGAGACCTAGTGAGTAGATAAAATATAATTTTACTACCTCAACCCAAAATCTCTTGGGAACACTCTTGTTCTCCATCATACATTGGGCCATCTTCATTACAACACGATTTCGTCTCTTAGCTACTACATTTTGTTGTGGAGTGTAGGGTGTGGTAAATTGTTTTTTGATGTCGTGTTTAGCACAAAAGCTATTGAATTCTTTGGATTATAATTCACCTCCATTGTTAGATCTAAGAGTGGGTATGGCACAACTTGACTCTTTTTCTACTAATGCCTTGAACTTTTGAAATTCATTAAACACCTCATTTTTTAATTTCAAAAAATATAACCACATTTCCCTACTAAAATCATCCACAAACAAAAGAAAATACTTGCACCTTGTATTTGTTGCTGAATGTCAGGAATTCCATCTACCATGTTCTCTTGGGTCAACTAAGAGAGGTAGGATAAATTGACGTGTTTATACCATTGATGCCAAAGTATAGTAATTGTAGATACATTCTTGGTTGCTAATTCATTTTCCCTGACTTGTCAAGTTTTAACTAATCTATATAGTGTATGATACTCTATATTAAAAGCTATAGTCGTCTCGGTATCCTTGTCAATGGTACTACATTTCTGTTTGTTGAAAATGACATCTAGATCAGGACTATGTCGCATAATCTGACTTATAGAAAGTAGATTGAACTCAATTCCAAGTACATAACACACATTGAGAAAACATAACTTTTTCCCTTAGAGGTTATTTGCACAATTCATCTGCCTTCAACTGTGTACTTCTCACCACCACCAAAGATCATTGAATCATAGTAAGCAATGCACTCTATGAATCGATCTTGCCTATTGGTGAAGTGACGTGATGCTCTTGAATTGAAACATGCCATGTAGATCACTTTGATTGATCTACTAGTCTTCAGATCATGAAGACATAGAAAATTGATGCCTATTGATGTAATCAACATTCACAAGCCTTATTAGACTAGTGAAATTCAAAACCAACACTAACTTAACTTGACAATTTCATTTGTTAATTAAATCCGATTTAAAGTTTGCAAAAACAATGGTGGTAAACCTAGACATTTAGATTTCTATTTATATTCAAATTTAAATGTCTACTTCAATTATTTTCTTAACCTCTCAATCCATAGACAATAAACATTATACAACCTACAAGTTCCAATGCTTGTTTGCAAATTCTTTAACTCCTCTGTCCTTCAATCCGTATTTTCTTTCTTTCTCAGTGATCTCGTTTGTCATTCTTTATTGCCCTTTAGTACTTCTCCATTTAGTCTATGTTCTTTCACTCCTTTCTTTATTTCTTGCGCAACCCCATTCCAACCTTCTATTGTTGCATGGCTATTTTTTTCTTCTGTTTAGATTGCCTTCTTCATGATGTGCAACCCCCCATACCAATCTTTATTTCCTCATTTCCTTGGCATCCCCCTTACACCTCTGGCTGCATGGTAAATCTTTGTTTGCCTTTACTTGGCGACTCATTACTCTTCAGCCTGCATTTTTTTCCTATATTTTTGGGCACCCCCTTATTCTCCTCCTACTATGGAGTGGCCTTTTTCTTTTAACTTTCTTTGTTTCCATAAGCTGCAACCCTTCCTATTCTCAACAACCCCCCTCTCTCTCCTTTGCTTATCATTGAAAAATGAAACATTAAATATTTATTTATTTTTCTTCACAAAATGAAGAATCTATATGCCACTTTTAGCTTTGGTCAACAAGAAGAGATCACGCCCATCTACATTTGATGAACTTTTTTATTTCTTCCAATAGCTGCTCCATGTTTTTAATTTTAAATATGAAAATAAAATCACCTTTTGAAAGCCTTAAATTACGCTAGTAACCGGAGAACAATTTTTTTGGTATAAATATTTATCAAAATCTCCTTTTCAACTGAAAAATTTATAAGATGTGCCAAATGAAATCAAGAAGCTTCCCTCCGAGCCATTTGGCTCCATCCTTCAAAAATCTTGAGATTTTAAATTTCTCCTAAAACTATCGACACAAACTTTGAGCATTAAAATATCTCAAACGGTGAAAGATTTAACCACATATTTTTTTCACATTTTGCAAAATACATTTAGGGTTATCCTTGTAAAATTATTTTTTTCCAAATCTTATGAATTTCTGGAAACATTTGTTTTTGTAAAACTACCTGCGGGGCCTTCAAAATAGCGAACTAGTTGAAAATTTGAAAATTGCAATTTGAACCAATCAAAATCTTCTTGTTGGAGAGAAATGTTTGAAAACACCAAAGTAAATCAAAACACACACCAAAATTGAAAATGAAACTAGAATTTATTTTGGTTGATGTCGATTGCGCATGCACCTAGACACTCTAGCATCTGATATGTTGAGTAAAAAGTTTGTTGGCATAGCTCACAAAATGGAGTTGAGTAATAGGACTACCCTTTCAAGATGCAAGAAACTTGTTGTATACTCCAATGCTGAGATAGGTACCTTGCAATTTTTTTTTTCATTTTTCAACACTTAGCCGAAACATTCACCATATTCCTCCGCTAAATTTTCCCTTCAATGTCATAACCATTTGTGGAACTTCTTCCACCATGAGATGACTTCTCTTGCCAATTACCTCTTCCTCTCATTCTTTCTCTTGTAGGATTCAACCCACCACAAACTGCCCAACTACATCCAAGGGTTTTTTCCTTGTCTTCATTTGTGGGATCTATCCCACCATATCGTGACCACCTCCACCAAATTCTATGCTCATCTTCCTCCTTTGTGGGAATTAATCCACCATGATATGTCCTCCTCCAAGAACATTCTTCCCAATGTTCATTCACCATTAAATTCACATACATAGTGATATCAAAATAATAGAAATTAAAGATTTTTATCAATTTATTTCTTACACCTACATCTTTCTCTTCAACTTCTCCTCTTGCCATACCAACATAATCAATTTTTTTGGGCTTCACCTCAATCCTTAACACCTCCATGCTTTCCTCTTCTACTTTTTCAAACTCAAATTGATGCCAACCATCACATACTCCACTATTACAAAAATCAAGCTTTACCTCTGTTGCTACAATTTTTCCTCTTCCACCTTCAACTACAACACTTTTGTCTTCACCATTCATCACCACCATCCTCTTTGTGTCCTCCAAAAGACCTACCATTGGTGCAACTCATTTGGCCTCTTCAAGCGATATAATTTCACTTTGTTTCTCAAGCATTGCTGCAAATTTCATTTTTTCCCCCTTCCATGTCTCCAACAAAGTATGCTCCTCCAATTCCACTCTCCTCTTTGTCATCCTTTTGCACAAGGATCTTCTCAAACTTCATTGCTGCAACACTTCTCATTTCTTTAACATCTCTAACATCCATCCACATGTCCTCCAATGGACTGTTGGGAAAATGTGTCTCAACCTTGCAACTATGTAAGGTTTATTGTTGATAGGATATATTTAATATATTTATACTAGTTACATCGGTAGGTGTAGTATACGATGGGAGAATAGGGTGGAGTGAAATACGTGTTAACAATAAAATGTTAACAACATACATTAAATTAATGATATATGGTAAATTTGGACCATTCATCATTAGGTCTCAAATTTGATGGTAGATATTTTTTTGGCTTGTCTTGGCTTAGAAGATAACCATATATTTATAAGGGTGTTGTATTATGACTATGTATTGTGATGTATTCTGAGAGTCTAATAGTGGTTGTGTTGTCTCTGGATCTCTGGTTGGTGATACTCTTGTGAGAAGCTTGCTCTACAAGTATATTGTAATCTTTGTGATTTTTGAATAATCTATTGGGTGGCTTTTGGAGAGTGGGGTTTTTCTTCTGAAAGGGTTTTCCCCACTTAAATCACTATGTTGTGGTATGCATGATATTTATGTTTATTTTTGTTTAAGTTTCTATAACTATTGAAAAGATTTGTAAAGTTTTTGCATTATCCCCCTCTCAAGATTAGTGTAGGAAGTTATTTTTCTACCTTAGCTTCCTTACAAGTGGTATCAGAGCCTGATCACCTTTGGTTTCAATTGTAGGTTGTTGGGATTTTTGAACTAATTCAGATTTGAGTGAGAGCTTGTGCAAAAAATACTTTGTGATCTTGTTGAAGGAATTTTTAGATGGCAAGTTCATTAGAGAGAATAGAGGTAGATAAATTTTCTAGAAATAATTTTGCGATGTGGAAGCCGAAGATGTAGGATTTGTTGATAGATCGAGGTCTTTGAGATGTTGTTCATGATAATGTTTCAAGGATTGTAGATCCTACTTCTATTGTTCAATATCATGTTATGGACCAAGCCAAATCTTTAGTGAACAAGATTTTCTTGAGGAATAAATTGTATTACTTGAGAATGGAAGAGGGTGGATGAATTATATACCACCTGGCAACATTCTATATGATGGTGGCTCAATTGACATCAGTTGGTGTCAAAATGGATGAGGAGGAGAAATGTCAGATCTTGCTTTGTTCTTTGCCTGCTTCGTGGGATTGGGATTCTCTTAATATGGCTATTGAGAGTACTTATGTTATCTTGAAGATTGAAGATGTGGTGGGTTCTTTGCTTTCTAAGGATATGAAGAGGAAGGTGTCCATTAGTGCCAAGGAGGCCCTAAATGTTCATGGACGACCTAAGGAAAAAGGAAAGAAGAATGAGAAGTGTGATAAATCCAAGTCTAAGGGGATATCCAGATCTCCTGAAAAGTCGAAAGTTATTTGTTGGAACTACGATAAGCTTGGACATATTCATAAGGACTACAAAGAAGAAAAGAAGAAGAAAAAGAAGAGATTTGATTCTAACTCTGAGTCTGAGAAGGAAGATGGTGATGCATCCATTGTAGCTTTGACAACTCATGCAAGTAATGATGCATGGTTAATTGACTCAGGTGCATCTTTCCATATGACCTTTAATAGAGATTGTTTTTCTAAATATGAAGAATTTGATGGAAGAAAGGTGTACTTGGGTGACGATTCTTATTTAAATATGTTGGCCATCGTAAAAATAGAATCATGTTTCTTGATGGTGGAATAAAAATGATTAATGGTGTGTTGCATATCCTTGGATTATCACAAAATTTGTTATCTACGAGAAAACTAATAGATGTAGGTGTGCAAGTAGTATTCTCTGATGCAAGATGCAAGATGGTTAGAGATGCTATGGTGATTGCTAGAGGTGTCAGATAGGGTATATTGTATAAGTATGATGCATGCACTATTGAGTGCAATAGTATTTTTGAAGTGAGCTATTTCTAGATTGAAACTTTATCAATGTTTCAGATCATACTCCATGATCCATCATCATGATGATATGTAAGAGAGAGAGATGCATCAGACTTGGATGTATAAATAGGTGAGTTTGAGAGAGTTAGAGGTCAATAGATCAATTAGGCCAATAAAAATAAAATTAAAAAGTTAAAAATAAGAATAAAAATAATAAACCTATCCCCTGATAATAGAGTGAAATTATAATGATACAAAAGAGACCAATGAAACTAAAGAGAACAAAAAAAAGATAAATGAATAAAATGTTAATCTAACCAAGTGAAAAAAACTAAACAATTAATTAAATTAAAATCTAAGTAACTAATTAAAAAAAAAAATCTAAGTAACTAAACAAAAATCAAACTAACTCTAATACCATATATCAAAATAAATCAAACAAATTAAATAAATTAAAATAATATTTAATCACAACAAAATACCTTATAATTATAACATAGATTAGATTAATTAGCAAGAATCCAAATAATTAAAGAATATCATCTACTTTAAGAATATCATACTAAAGCAATGTATATTTTTAATTGAAGATATAATTAAAGATATAAATAATAATATCAATTATATCAAATAAATACTATATCAACTATATTGCCCTTTAGTACTTTTCCATTTAGTCTTTGTTCTTTCACTCCTTTCTTTATTTCTTGTGCAACCCTATTCCAACCTTCTATTGTTCCATGGCTATTTTTTATTTTGTTTAGATTGCCTTCTTCATGATGTGTAACCCCCTATACCAATCTTTATTTCCTCATTTCCTTGGCATCTCCCTTACACCTCTGGCTACATGGTAAATCTCTATTTGCCTTTACTTGGTGACTCATTACTCTTCAGGCTACATTTTTCTCCTCCTATATTTTTGTGCATCCCCTTATTCTCCTCCTACTATGGAGTGGCCTTTCTCTTTTAACTTTCTTTGTTTCCATAAGCTGCAACCCTTCCTATTCTCAACACCCCCTCTCTCTCCTTTGCTTATCATTGAAAAATGAAACATTAAATATTCATTTATTTTTCTTCACAAAATGAAGAATCTATATGCCACTTTTAGCTTTGGTCAACAAGAAGAGATCACGCCCATCTTCATTTGATGAAATTTTTTATTTCTTCCAATAGCTGCTCCATGTTTTTAATTTCAAGAAATTTTAAATATGAAAATAAAATCACTTTTTGAAAGCCTTAAATTACACTAGTAACCTAAGAACAATTTTTTGGTATAAATATTTATCAAAAACTTATTTTCACCTGAAAAATTTATAAGATGTGCCAAATGAAATCAAGAAGCTTCCTTCCAAGCCATTTGGTCCCATCCTTCAAAAATCTTAAGATTTTAAATTTCCCCTAAAACTATCGACAAAAACTTCGAGCTTTAAAATCTCTCAAATAGTGAAAGATTTAACCGCACATTTTTTTTCACATTTTGCAAAATACATCTAAGATTATCCTTGTAATTTTATTTTTTTCCAGATCTTATGAATTTCTTGAAACATTTGTTTTTGTAAAACAACCTGCGAGGCCTTCAAAATAGCGAATTGGTTGAAAATTTGAAAATTGTAATTTGAACCAATGAAAATCTTCTTGTTGTAGAGAAATGTTTGAAAACACCAAAGAAAATCAAAACACACACCAAAACTAAAAAATGAAACTAGAATATTTTTTTGGTTCATGTCAATTGTGCGTGCACCTAGACACTCCTACATCTAACATGTCGGGTAAAACATTTGTTGGCATAGCTCACAAAATGGAGTTGAGTAATAGGACTACCCTTTCAAGTTGCAAGAAACTTGTTGTATACTCCAATGCTGAGATAGGTACCTTGTAGTTTTTTTTTTCATTTTTCAACACTTAGCTGAAACATTTGCCATATTGCTCCGCTAAATTTTCCCTTCAATGTCATAAGCATTTGTGGAACTTCTTCCACCATGAGATGAATTCTCTTTCCAATTACCTATTCCTCTCATTCTTTCTCTTGTAGGATTCAACCCACCACAAACCGCCCAACTACATCCAAGGGTTCTTTCCTTGTCTTCATTTGTGGGATCTATCCCACCATATCCCAACCACCTCCACCAAATTCCATGCTCATCTTCCTCCTTTGTGGGAATTAACCCACCATGATCTGTCCTCCTCCTCCAAGAACATTCTTCACAATGTTCATTCACCATTAAATTCACATACATAGTGATATCAAAATAATAGAAATTAAAGATTTTTATCAGTTTATTTCTTACACCTACATCTTTCTCTTCAACTTCTCTTTCCATACCAACATAATCGATTTTTTTGGGCTTCACCTCAATCCTTAACACCTCCATGCTTTCCTCTTCTACTTTTTCAAACTCAAATTGATGCCAAGCATCACATACTCCACTATTACAAAAATCAAGCTTTACCTTTGTTGCTACAATTTTTCCTCTTCCACCTTCAACTACAACACTTTTGTATTCACCATTCATCACCACCATCCTCTTTGTGTCCTCCAAAAGACATACCACTGGTACAACTCGTTTGGCCCCTTCAAACGATATAATTTCACTTAATTTCTCAAGCATTGTTGCAAATCTCATTTTTCCCTTTTCCTTGTCTCCAACAAAGTATGCTCCTCCAATTTCACTCTCCTCTTTGCCATCCTTTTGCACAAGGATCTTCTCAAACTTCACTGCTGCAACACTTCTCATTTCTTTAACATCTCTAACATCCATCCACATGTCCTCCAACAGACTGTTGGGAAAATGTGTCTCAACCTTGCAATTATGTAAGGTTTATTGTTGATAGGATATATTTAATATATTTATACTAGTTACATCGATAGGTGTAATATACGATGGGAGAATAGGGTGGAGCGGAATACGTGTTAACAATAAAATGTTAACAACATACATTAAATTAATGATATCTAGTAAATTTGGACCGTTCATCATTAGGTCTCAGATTTGATGGTAGATATTTTGTTGGCTTGTCTTGGCTTAGAAGATAACCCTATTTTTATAAAGGTATTTTATTATGACTATGTATTGTGATGTATTCTGAGAGTCTAATAGTGGTTGTGTTGTCTCTAGATCTCCGGTTGGTGATACTCCTGTGAGAAGCTTTCTCTACAAGTATATTGTAATCTTTGTGATTTTTGAATAATATATTGGGTAGCTTTTGGAGTGTGGGGTTTTTCTTCCGAAAGGGTTTTCCCTACGTAAATCACTATGTTGTGGTATGCATGATATTTATCTTTATTTTTGTTTAAGTTTCTATAACTATTGAAAAGATTTGTAAATTTTTGAATTATCCTCCTCTCAAAACTAGTGTAGGAAGTTATTTTTCTACCTTAGCTTCCTTACAAGTGGTAGCAGAGTCTGATCACCTTTGGCTTCAATTGTGGGTTGTTGGGATTTTTGAACTAATCCATATCTGAGTGAGAGCTAGTGCAAAAAATACTTTGTGATCTTGTTGAAGGAATTTTTAGATGGCAAGTTCATCAAGGAGAATAGAGGTGGATAAATTTTCTAGAAATAATTTTGAGATGTGGAAGATGAAGATGGAGGATCTGTTGATAGATCGAGGTCTTTGGGATGTTGTTGGTGAGAATGTTTCAAGGCTTGTAGATCCTACTTTGGTTGTTCAATATCATGTCATGGACCAAGCCAAATCTTTAGCGAACAGGATTTACTTGAGGAATAAATTGTATTACTTGACAATGGAAGAGGGTGGATGAATTGCATACCACCTCGAAGCATTCTATATGTTGGTGGCTCAATTGGCATCAGTTGGTGTCAAAATGGATGAGGATGATAAATTTCAGATCTTGCTTTGTTCTTTTCCTGATTCGTGGGATTCTCTTGTTATGGCTATTGAGAGTACTTATGTTATCTTGAAGATTGAAGATGTGGTGGCTTCTTTTCTTTCTGAGGAGATGAAGAGGAAGGTATCCATTAGTGCCAAGGAGGGCCTAAATGTTTGTGCAAGACATAAGGAAAAAGGAAAGAAGAATGAGAAGTGTGATAAATCCAAGTCCAAGGGGACATCCAAATCTCCTGAAAAGTCCAAAGTTATTTGTTGGAACTACGGTAAGATTGGACATATTCGTAAGGACTACAAAGAAGAAAAGAAGAAGAAAAAGAAGAGAGTTGATTCTAACTCCAAGTCCGAGAAGGAAGATGGTGATGCATTCATTATAGCTTTGACAACTCGTGCAAGTAGTGATGCATGGTTAATTGACTCAGGTGCATCTTTCCATATGACCTTTAATAGAGATTGGTTTTCTAAATATGAAGAATTTGATGGAAGTAAGGTGTACTTGGGTGACGATTCTTATTTAAATATGTTGGCCATTGTAAAATTTGAATCATATTTCCTGATGGTAGAATAAAAAGGATTAATGGTGTGTTGCATATCCTTGGATTAGCACAAAATTTGTTATCTACTAGAAAATTAATAGATGTAGGTGTGCAGGTAGTATTCTCTAATGCAAGATGGTTAGAGGTGCTATGGTGATTGCTAGAGGTGTTAGATATGGCACATTGTATAAGTGTGATGCATGCACTATTGAGTGCAATAGTACTTTTCAAGTGAACTATTTATAGATTGAAACTATATCAATGTTTCAGATCATACTCCATGATCCATCATGATGATGATATGCAAGAGAGATAGAGAGAATAAGGAAGCAAACTTGGATGCATAAATAGGTGAGTTTGAGAGAGCTAGAGGTCTATAGGTCAATTAGATAAATAAAATTAAAATTAAAAAGTTAAAGATAAGAATAAAAATAATAAACCTATCCCCTAATAATATGGTGGAATTATAATGATACAAAAGAGACCAATGAAACTAGAGAGAACAAAAAAAGATAACATGAATAAAATGCTAATCTAACAAAGTGAAAAAAACTAAACAATTAATTAAATTAAAATCTAAGTAACTAAACAAAAACAAAACTAATTCTAATACCATATATCAAAATAAATCAAACAAATTAAAATAATATTTAATCACAACAAAATACCTTATAATTATAACATAGATTAGATTAATTAGTGAGAATCCAAATAATTAAATAATATCATCTACTATATAAAGAAACTAATGAAGAATATCATACTAAAGCAATGTATATCTTTAATTGAAGATATAATTAAATATATAAATAATAATATCAATTATATCAAATAAATACTATATACTATATTGAAAAATATATATATATAAGAATCAAATAATTAAAAAAGAAAGCATAAATTAGATGTAAAAATCTAAATAGAATCATGCTTTTGAAAGTATGATGTTTTAAAGACAAAAAAAGTTCTAAAAATATATATTTTCCTAATCTTTCCTTTATAAATGATGACAATTTTATAAAGGAAGAATTAGAAATATATATTTTAAGGAGAGATAAGAAATAAATATTATCTTTAATTGAAGATATAATTAAAGATATAAATAATAATATCAATTATATCAAATAAATACTATATACTATATCGAAAAAGATATATAAGAATCAAAGAATTAAAAAAGAAAGCATAAATTAGCTGTAAAAAGTTAACTAGAATCATGTTTTTGAAAGTATGACGTTTTAAAGAAAAAAAAGTTCCTAAAAATATATATTTTCCTAATCTTTCCTTTATAAATAATGATAATTTTATAAAGAAAGGATTAGAAATATATATTTTTAAGAAGAGATAAGAAAATAATTATTATCTTTAATTGAAGATATAATTAAAGATATAAATAATAATATCAATTATATCACATAAATACTATATACTATATTGAAAAAGATATATAAAAATCAAATAATTAAAAAAGAAAGCATAAATAGATGTAAAAACCTAACTAGAATCATGCTTTTGAAAGGATGATGTTTTAAAGACAAAAAAGTTCCTAAAAATATATATTTTCCTAATCTTTCCTTTATAAATGATGGCAATTTATAAAGGAAAGATTAGAAATGTATATTTTAAGGGGAGATAAGAAATAAATATTACCAACATAAACACAAAGTTAAAATTAAAAATCTTAAAAATATATAGTCCCAAAAATCAAGAGAAATAAACTATAGAGTATAATCTACTATAATAATTATACTACATTATACCCTATCTAATTTACTAAATAAGAACAACCGTTGAAAAAAAAATCATACTAAAATATTATATATTTTTAATTGAAGATATAATTAAAAATACATATAATATTATCAATAAATCATAAAAATATTACATACTACATTAAAAATATATATAAATCTAAAAATAAATAAATAAATATATATATATATATATATATATATAATAAAATTGATGAAATTTTTATAAAAGTAAGATTAGGAATCCTTGGAGTTCCTAGAGAAGTTTCCTCATGATTTCACTTAGTGAATTTATTCTGCAGATCTTCCCATGTTCTACTTTCTCCTACATGCATGTTTTACTTGCAGGTATAATGGTTGTTTTTAACCCTCTAGAATAAGAATAGTTTAGGATTTTATTATATTTATATTTAAATCCATACATATTTTTCATGCATATATTTTTCCTTATTGTTCTTGTGTAGGTCGTAGGCCTGCAATTCCATTCTACCCATGGCAAAAAAAAAAGTTCTCCTTTCTATATATATATAATATCTCTTTTCTAGAAAACATTGCAGAGATTTAAACTGTATTCAGGCATGTCTCTGTTGTTCATTATTCAACAACTCATTTTTTTGATACACAACATTCATATCATTTTATTTTTCTTGCAAATTGCAAAGGCCTGCGATATAATAAAGATATTTGTTTTAATATTTGCTTTTCCATCCTAAACAACACACAAGTATACATATTTTTGTTTTGGATTACTATAGATTAGAGGTTTGCAATTTGTTGTTGCTCTCGACATTTTTTATATATATTTTAAATGTAGATATAAATGTGCAGATTTGAATGAAATTTGTGGTATTGTTGTGTTATAGATTTCTGTACTAGTGGGTTTATTTTAAAAAAAACTAGCACTTACATCTATAGGAGGTTCAAGGGGTATGTTGATAGGAAAGTAAAGGAAAAAGTTAAATGTATTTTAACATTATATAATTAGTTATATAAAAATATAAATATATACTCGTTTTGATTAGAAATATGAATTTTGATTTATATATAGAATCATTGTATCATATTATTAGTTACATAATTTTGTCAAATTTCATTTTTTTTTTTTTAACAGAAATAGATTCCTATGAAGAATCGAAGTACCCACATGTTAGTATATCTAGTCAGAGTGTTATGGCCACTTGGATCTTAGAAGAAGAAGGGAGGGCAGAAAAAGAAAGGTGACTACACTTGTCTACTCATTATTTGATAGGGGAATTTTTTTCAGATGTTATAGTTGGATATGCTTTGGTAGATATGTATGGAAGATATGGAATCATAGACAAAAAACCTGCACAAAATGGATTTTGCAAGGAAGCTCTCAAAATATTTGAATTAATGAAGCACTCTGGAACACCAACATTGTAAGCTTTGCTTGTGTTCTAGATGCATGTAGTCATGTAGGTTTAGTGGATGAGGGTCGTACATACTTCATACATCAATAACCCTTATTGAATTACATATATAAATGATCATTAGGTGTGCATGGTTGACCTTCGTGCCTATGTTGGCTATCTTGAGGACACCCTAAACATTATTACTAAGATGCCAGTTAAACCTTTGGTGCCTATGGATCACATAGGCTAAGTATTCCAACAACACTTCTATTTTAGTTGAATCTTAAAAATGTTGCAACTTATGTTCTTCTCTAAAACATCTGTGCAGAAGTAGGTAGTTGTGGTGAGGTTCAAATAGTAAGGAGATTGATGAAAGATAGAGGAATTAAAAATATACTTGGATGAAGTTGGATTTAAGACCATAAAATGGTACATGATTTTTATGTAGGAGACAAATCACATCCACAAACATGGGAGAGCTATGCAAAATTGAAGAAATTGGCTTGGCAAATGAAGGCATCAGGGTATTTCCAGATTCAAGACTGTTAGAGTAAAGGTTTTAACTTAATTGTGTTGATTAAGTTACCTTTATTCCCTTCTTAAGATTTCACTTTAGTTTGCATAAAGTGACATTTAATAATTATATTAATTATTAAATGTTTTTCTATTAGGGCTTCTTTTAGGGTTTTTCCTATTAGGGTTTCTTTAGGGTTTGCATGATCTCCTTTTAGAAGGATTGATCCCATTGTATATTTGACATACTTTTTGGTGAATATTGAATTCCCTTTTGTTCTGATAATATACTTTCTCCATTTTTCAGAGCATCAAACCCTTGTTTGTTTTCTCCATCCATTCTCTTCCTTGTGACAGGTATCCATTTGCATGCAGGTGATCTTGGAGTCTGAAGTTGGTTTTGACAACTTCTACATGGTATCAGAGCTTTCCTACTGCATACCTATTCTTGTTTGAAGAATTTGGAGCTATTTGGAGCTACAAGGTTGGATCAGGCATTCACAGTTTTGGGGTTTGCATTTTTTGATCCAGGGAATCACTTGCAATTTCAAAGCATTTTGAACTCAAATGGACCTCGCCAGTGCATCCGCAGCGGTCCAAAACCCTTAAATCGACTGATCATTCGTCCATTTTGGACAAAGTTGATTTGAGGGGCAAATTTTTTTTATCCATCCGACCGTTCTTCTGCCTGGTAAAAAAAATTTCCACATTTTTTATTTTTGTCAAAAATTCAGATTTTATTTTGTTTGAATTTTTTTGCAAAAATTTGTAAAATGCATATTTTATTTTTTATTAAAAAACATATAAAAAAAAATATAAAGAAAGCCTTTTTAAGGCTTGCTTAGGCCTGCGGGTACCCTGCGTAGGCAGGGATGGTACCCAAGGGTACCGCCGCCTGTCATTATGGCAAGCGGTGGCCCCTTGGGCGCCACCCCCCTGCTGCAGGCGGTACCGCATGGGTACCGCCTTGCCACCTTGGTAGGCGGCGGCCCCCATGCGGCCCCTCCCCTATTTTTTTTATTAATTTAAAAAAAAAAAAAATTAACTTTGTAAATATTTTTTTTATATATAAAAAATATTTTTTTATTAAATAAGTCCAATTGCGCTTTTGCGGTGACGACCGTTTGGCCATCAAAATTAAGCCCATCTTTTTGCTGCGATGGCCATATGATCGCCAAATTTAATGCAACATTGGCTTTTTCCCCCTTTGGAGCTGTTTTCTTCCAAAGGCCATAACTTGGGCATACGATATCTTTTTTTGGCAAACGAGATATCATCAGAAAGCTGGTTCTATCAACTTTCTAATGGTGTGGGTTTCATTGCTTCATTTTTCTGTTGGTACATTCTACAGCCAGTTGAAGTCAAAGGAGCTGCTTTCAGTCCCGAGCTCATATCTTTTGACCAGTTTCTCTGTTTTTCGCGATCTCAGTGGCGTTGGAACCATATTTCAGAGCTCTTCAGTTCTATCCATGCAATTTTTCCAGATTTTACTTCAGGTATATTTTATTCAATTTTTTGTGTTTTCACACTCTGGTGAATTACCTGGACATATTCATTCTTGGGAACTTTTCGTTTGCATGGGATGCTTCGTTTTTGGCTGTTCTTCATGTATTTCCTATTTTTTGTCCTTTTTAGGGCATTTTGAGCATCATTTGTAAGCAAATATTTTGTGTAAATGCACTGAGATAAAGTGCCACACTATTGTACACGCATTTTTGGGGATTTTGCACATAAGCTTGTGCCATATTTTGTACTCGCACTGTATTATAAAGTGCCATGGGGGGTTGTGTAGTGCCTTTTTTTTTCCATCACACCTTTTTCTAGTGAATGTCCCTCCATGACGACAGTGGATCCATATGATCCAGCCTCATGCATGCGTGCTTTGTTTTGCACACCACTTTTTCAGTTGCAGGTGCTTTCTTGCGTACTTTCATATATTTTTTCTTCTCCTCCATGCACTATAGGGTGTTTCACACCATTTCAGTGGATCTGTCAGGCTCTCCCAGTTCAGCATTATGGGGGGGTATTATACTGTTCGTGCTAATTCTTCCTTAGTTTCGCCTTGGAAGGAAACTTCCATTCTCAGTTGATCAGTGTTTTTCAGACTATTGGTAGTTATGCCATCTGTATCTTCATTCCAAGTGTTTGCCTTTGTTTTCCATCTGATTTGAGTAGTATCGTGTGGGGCACTCATGTAGATTGTTGTCTTCTTGATCCTAATCATCCTATCTTCAGAGGAGGTTCTTTTGCACCATAGCAATCATCTTTCGACAGTTGTTTGCAGCTTCTTTTGCTTCAATGATGTTCTTCATGACTTTCTACATCTCTTTTTGGAGTAGATTTTTTCCCATGTGGTTTTCTCTATTTCTCCACTTTACAGATATTTGGTTGTATTTGGGTACCTGATTTGGCCTAGTTGTCGGGACCCATGTTTTCCTTCTTGCATTGTAGTTACCTTTGTTTTCTTGCACATGTTTGTAGCTGCACTTTTGCTCATCTTAAGGGGGGGTGTTAGAGTAATGGTTTTAGCTTAATTGTGTTGATTAAGTTACCTTTATTCCCTTCTTAAGATTTCACTTTAGTTTGCATAAAGTGACATTTAATAATTCTATTAATTATTAAATGTTTTCCTATTAGGGCTTCTTTTAGGATTTTTCCTATTAGGGTTTCTTTAGGGTTTGCATGATCTCCTTTTATAAGGATTGATCCCATTGTATATTTGACATACTTTTTGGTGAATATTGAATTCCCTTTTATTCTGATAATATACTTTCTCCGTTTTTCAGAGCATCAAACCCTTGTTTGTTTTCTCCATCCATTCTCTTCCTTGTGATAGGTATCTATTTGCATGCAGGTGATCTTGGAGTCTGAAGTTGGTTTGAACAACTTCTACAAATACTTTTACTTTATGTTGTGGAATAGAAGAAAAAAGAGTCATTTATCTACCACCATAGTGAAAAGTTAGCAATTGCATTTGGTTTGTTAAATATGGCCCCTGGTACAACTATTAGAGTTGTTAAGAACCTTCAAGTATGTTTTGATTTTCACACTACATCTAAATTCATCTCCAAGATTGTTGCAAGAGAAATTATTCGGAGAGATGTGAACCATGTCAATCATTTTAAATAGGGACAATGTTCTTGTGGAGAATATTGGTGATGCTAAATGAAACAATCTGAAAAATAGGCTTGCACTATAATAATGTGCATTGTATCAGATATCCAATAATAATGAAGGGACATCCATCAAAGCATAATAGTAGGGAATTTTTTGTCATATGTTCTAGTTACAAGTGCCCTGCTAGACATACATGAAAATGTGGAAGCATAGACAAGGAAAGTGAACTGTTTCCAAAAATGCCTCAAAGAAATGTGATATCATGGAATGTCGTGATTGCGGGATATGTTCAAAATGGGTTTTTCTAAAAATTCCTTAGAAAATTTTAAGCAAATGCAACCAGTGGGTGTAAATCCCAACTCCTCAACCTTTGAAAGCGCCCTTCCTGCCTATGTGTGAAGTGGAGCTTTGGATAAGGGTATGAACATCCATCTAAAGCAAATTTAGAAGTGGATTTTTATTAGATATTGTAGTTGCAAGTTCCACTTTGGATCACCAAATCCTTTACAAAAACTTCTGCACAAAATTTAATAATGAAGATAGAGCATGGGATCATGAACAAGGTGAATGAACTATTTGAAAAAATGCCTCGAAGAAATGAAACTCAAGTGAATATGTATAATTTCTTCATTGATTCAAAGGTCTAAAACTATAAAAAAATTTCTTCTTGATGCCAAAACAAAAAATTTGTTGATGAATACAATTTGGAGGGTCTAGTAACTATTTATCGAAACAAGAATTGAAGAACATGAAACAAATAATAGAAACAATATACAAATGGCATGAAAAAAATTACAATACCATTTGAAGCTCTCTATGTCTCTATAGTTCCTTGCACGTTCAAATCCAAATCTTATAGATAATTGTGGACAACACAGTCTATTTATGCAAATTGGAGGCGGTGATGGAGGGTGGTTGAAGGGAAAATGAAACATTAATATCAAGATTCTTCTCTGACAGAGATTAGGCACTACATTCAACTCCAATACAACCTTTTTGAGCCGCCTCTACTGCTGGAGTAAGAGAATGTATTTGGTTGATTTATTTATAATGAGATTAGAATTAGAAATTAATTTGGATGGTGGAGTGTTTGGAGTGTATTTGTATTTATTAAATTTGCATTCAATGAGGGCATGATGATAACCAACTTGATCATTTAATATGAGTATTTGTGAGTTAAAATAATGTGAGAAGGGAGAGGGTTGTAGATAGCAGAGGGGGTCAAATGGTATGTCAGGTGCGTGAGATAGGTATCTCGATGGCTTGTGGACTAGCAAGTCCACAATAAAAGCCCATCGGCTAATAAATACAAGTTCTTATGGGGCAATGCCTCTCCCCATGGGAGTTGCAACTTCCATATGGGAGCATTTATGGGAGGAGGTTGCGACAGGAACTACAATCTATAAATGCATTAGTTGTTGCTAACCAAGGCATGTCAAGGATGAGTGGGTAAGCTGGAAGATTGAATTTAGGTTGTAACACTATGAAGTCTATAGGGTATTCCCAAGAATCCAATGCAATGACAAGGTCTTCAATAATTCCCTCAGGCTTGGCCATGGACCTATCAGCTAGTTGCAAAACAATTTGTGTAGGCCTAAGGTTGACCAACTAAAGCAACTGCATTGTTTCTTTTGTCATGACATTGATGGCTGCCCCTAAGTTTATCAAAGTATTCTTAATGAGGGTTCCATTAATATTAACATCCACTATTGGACTACCAGGATCTATATACTTAGGGACTGTAATGTTCCCTAACATGATATTTGCAAGATTTCCCAAGACATGAATTGTTTGTGGATCTTTCTTTTTCTTGTCTAGCTTTTGAAGACATAGATCCCTTACTATTTTGGTATAGATAGGGATGTCTTTGATAGATTGGATAAGTGGAATCTTGATGTTCACATCTTTCAATTGTCCCAAAAGGCCAGTTTCAGCTTGTGTGTGATGCTTTTGTATAGCTAGGTGTTTAGGAAAAGGTGGTTTGGGACTTGAAGTGGTTCGGGGTACCTGATTTGACTCAGGTTCTAAAGGTGATTTATCATAAGCCTCAATTGTAGGTTCCTCATCCTCCATTTCTATAATCTAGGAGGATGAAGGTCCAACAATTTGTTTCCCTGATTTGAGGTGGACATCACTCACCTCTACCCCATAAGTGGGGTATTGCATAGCTTCGTTAGTATAAGCCTGCTAAACAGGATTAGTCTTAGGGTTAGGTGTAGGTTGGGTAGGTATTTTTTGTTGCTTGGGTGCCTAGGATGCAGGATTTGATGGAGGCACTAGAGCTTGTTGTTGTTGTGGAGGAGGGAGCATAGGTTGCTGGTAATTCATATTTTGTTGTTGTCATTGCTAAGCTTTCTACCACTGAGGCTGATGGGTTGGCCATTATGGATTATAATTAGAACCCTAAAAAAATTGTTGTGGCCAAGGATTTGGCTGTTGGTTCCAATTTGGTTAAGCTTGTGGCCACTATTGAGGGTTTTGCCACTAGTTATTTCTTTACTTTCTAGGGTTGGGAGTTCCAAGCAGATTTTTTTTGATTCCCAATTAGAAAGGATGAATTAAAGCTAAGGGGGTCTTGTGGCATACCTTGTATTTTCTTCCATGGTTTTTGCCTTTGTGCTATATAAAAGAGATGTCCAACATCTCCTTCAATTGGTTGGAAATCAAGCTTCGCAACTTTATCTTGCTGGATACTGGCCACTCTTTTGCATTTACAATTTTCTTTTCTTTGTCTACAATTTGGACAATATTTAGTGAGCATAGCCTCTACTTCTTCTCGCTTTTTCTTAATGTGGAGTGTATCCAATTGAGTTGCCAAATGATTGATGATATCCTCCTTCATTTTGGATAACAAATTGATTAGCTCTATTTTTGAAACCCCTGTAGATAATTTACCAATTGTAGATGTCATATCTCTTCTTGGGTGTTTAGTAAAGGTCATGGAGTAATTCCTCCAAGGCTTACAAATATCTTCAAATGGTAACTATGAAATATCTCCTTGCCCAATTAGGTTCAAGGCATCCATGCAGTCTTCATTAACTCCCCTCAAAATGACTAATTTGAGAGACTCTTCTGACAACTTATTATGTGGGTTCTTATTTAGAGCAAACTAAAATCTCTCCACATAATCTTCTAAGGGCTCATCATCCTTTTGTGTCATTTTGAATACATCATCTTTCCTCCTGTCAAGTCCTCTATAGTAGTCTTGGTATTTCTCCAAGAAAAATGTCTTCATGATATCCCAATCAAGAACAACATCTCGTCCTAATCCCATGAACCACCTTAGGGTTGCATCCTTGAGAGTTGTAGTGAAAATTTTGAGCCTATGTGCATCATAATTATAGTCATAACTCCTGCATATGACATCAAATTCAAAGAGAAATGTATCTAGGTCGTCAATCATTAACCCATAGAATATTGGTAAGGTCAAAGGAGGAATGTTCTTCAACACTGTAGCCCTTTCCTCGTGAGTGATTGGAAACTCAAATGTTGGTCATTCAACATCATCATCTTTAATTGCACTCCCCATGGTGTCGTATGTTCCTTCTATAGGTGTGCTAGATGTCAAGGTGATAAGGAAATTTCTTCTTCAAAGTTACCTTCACTCTAAGTACTAGATTCACCAATTTCTAAAATAGCTGCTTGGTGTGTAGAGGGAAGGAACCTACCCAAAGGATCTCTTTCCCTATGCATACATGAAATATAGCTTTAGATTCAGTGATCCTACATAATGTTAGTATATCCTAGTGTTGAAAAAGATCGTATCTAATAGTCCTAATGCTTCAAAAGATAAATTAACTATGAAAACTGTAAAAACTAGTCTATAAAGATAACACCATCCCTGACAATGGTGCAAAAAATGTAGAGTCTAAGCTAATTTATTGTAAAATTGGTAAACATACTCAATTTAGAGGGTCAACTGACTGAACAGTCCACTCCATATTTCTCAAGACTACATTAAATTGTCAACCAACGCTTGTAAGCTTATGATGGTGTAACACTATATATGCCTTAATGGACTCAAAACTACCTAAACTATCTTCCTTGAGTTATTCTACTTGCTTGAAATTCACAAAACTACAAAACAGTAAAGGCATGAACTGAAACTAGTTGCTACAGGTACCTATGGTAAAGAACGTAACTGAATTGTTACTAATAAAGTAATGTTGTATCAACTAAAAACTTAATAAAAACTAATGAATCAACTAAACTATCCTCCAAAGTGCTACTAATAATCATTACATGCATATTCATAAGCATTCATTCATAATAAGAAAGAAATAAAATTTCAATAAACTTGCATATGATTCATGAACAATGATAAACTAATAACAACTATTAACAGAAATAAATAACTGAAAGGTGAAGTCAAGAACAATACCTTGAGTGGCTACTCAAGTAATGATCCCACTTTAACTAAACTTGTGCTTAAAATGGTCTAAACCCTGTCAAAATGATGTCAAAACACAGTTTTTGGGTAAATCAAGTATGGGTTTTGAGTCAATGTGATGCCACAAAGATACTGGTAAAATTTGAAAATTAGGGTTTTTGGACCCCTATTTTTAGGTCAAAAACCCTAAAAATTGAAACTTGTTAGAATTGGCTGAAATTTGTTTTGATTGGCTTATTTTGCTTCACGATCACATTGGTGAAGTCAATTTTAGTTAAAACTTAGTTTAAGCCTCCTGGGTAGTTTTCATTTTTTCAAGTGAAAAGTTAGGTTCTCTGAGCTCATTAATGGTAGATGGCCAGGTGCTAGGTGTCGAAAGCTAAGCTCAAAATGCTTCGGTGATGTTTCTATGGCGAGTTTTGTCCGAAAAAAGGCTTCGTCTCGGAGGGGATTTTCAAAGAGGTGAAAATAATGAAAATTTTCTAACTTTGGAGCAAAAGCGCACCTATGAGCCATGGGCACCCTTGATTCTGGAGGCCAAGATCAACTTTTTGATGAATGTCACTTCCAAAGGGACTTCTTCAAAATACTATTAGCTTCGCGATGAGCCAGCTAGCTAGTTCAATGGAACTGTCTATCACCTGAAACTGGAGATTGAACGCAAAACGAGGGAAATTGAAAATGATGTCTAGAGTAAAAAGCGCACCTCTTAGCCAAGGGTACCCATCTTTTTGGAGCTCCAGATGAAGTTTTTTGATCAAGTGTTACCTAGGATGTCTATCTCAGACTAGATCCAGCTTCACAACACATCCATCAGAGGGTGGATCTGAGTTGCTAAGTTGTCGCGATCAAGAGTCAAACATAGGGTGCTAACCATGATAAAAAAATGTCTAGAAATATCACCTAGGGGCGCCCAAGGTTTTGATGCCTTGAGTTTAGTCTGTTTGATGTTCTCAAGTATTCATCTTGTTTGTGTTGGTTTCAGCTTTCCATTGCCTATCTCAGTTGGGTCAGATGACTTCTCAGCAGCCTGCAGCCGGAGGTTTAGTGGATTTTAGCCAGTTTTGAAAATGGTTAAGTTTGGGAGGAAAAGCGCCTCTGGAGGCCAAGGGTGCCCATGTTTTTAAGCTGTCAAATGATGTTTTTATGAGAAGTGCTCTCCAGGAGCTCTTGTTCAAAATCTAGTCAGCTCCATAGTGAGCCTATCAGCTCATTCTGAAATTTTGTCGAACACTGGGAAACATGAAGTGAAGTTAGGTCAAAATCACTTTGAAAATGATGGAAAATGTATTGCAAATTTTGTCTGAGGTCAAAAGAGCCCCTAAAGGCCAGATGCACCCTACATTTTGAGGCCTTAGATGGATGAATTAGGGTTTGACACCTCAAGGATATTTTTGTCAAATTTGATCCTGCTCTTCAACGAAATAGTTAGCCAATCAATTCGACATGTCAGTCAATCGGAATCAGTGATCAAACGTGAGCTCCAACGAGGTTTTTCAAATCCAAATTTTCAAGAAAATGACTAAGTCTAGAAAAGGACGCCTAAAGTCAAAGGTTGAATTTTTTAACTAAAGAGAAGTGGTGTGCATGAAAGGTGGTTTTAGTTAACTAGAAATAACTCTTCGATTAACTCTTTTTCAAGTCGACTTCTTCTAAGCCTATTTTTGGCTTGTAACTAAGCGAGATCAACTTACATGCGCCAATTAACTGAACTGTTGAAGGTGGCGTCCTAATTAGGGCATATTTTTCATTCAATTAATTGATTGTAGAGCCAATTACAGGCCATGCGTGGGTTTTCAAGGTTCAGTTAGAGTTCAAGCACACTTTCCAAGGTTGTGCATGCATTTGACATGCCTTTGAGGATAAATTCTTATATATTATACCTATGGCGTCCATTATTTCTCATTATGAGTTGATTAAACACATCTTTCTTGAGCATAAAAATGATCTGAAGGTGCTACAGGTGTCAAAATTCAATGTTCTTTGTAGCTATAGATTCAGAATGTTTAGAGGAAGAAAATTTCATATTTTATTTTCCATTTGCATGCAGGTTTCATCAGATCCATTTCAAGCATAGGCGAATTCCTACAGAAGAAGATTAAAATAAAACACAAAAGTTCTATCTTCTTCCTTATTTCCTCTATTCTCGTCTTAGGTATTCTTCGCATGTCAAAGAAAATGATAGAATCTTCAGAAATGCATCATCTTGGTTCATGTATTTTAGCATCAACGACAATACCCATGTCTTAGATTATTTTGTGAAAATTGCCATGTTGCCTCTATTTTAGAGCATTGTACTTTTTTCCATAATTTTCTTTGCATGTGGGCCTAAAACACATTTTTTCGCAAATCTGTCGATTTGGGTTGTCTTAGAATTCAATTATGCACAAAACCCATGTTCTAGATTTTCGCGGGAAAATTGCCCCTAGTGCCCTTAACTGCCAGTTCAAATCTCAGCTAAAAACCCTTTGCATGTGGACCTAAAACTCATTTTTTTTAAAAACGGAGGATCTGGGTCTTTTCAGCTCACTAATGCCTACAATACCCATATGCCAGTTTTTCTCGCGAATTTTTTTACTGCGAACCCCCTACGACCATTAAAGCTCTCAACCGAAAAGCTCTTGCATGCCAAGGAAAAAGGTGTTTTTTCAAATTTCTAACGTTGTGTGTTTGCTTAGAATTATTTTCTCTACAAAACCCATGTCTCAAAATTTTTCATGAAAATTGTCCGTTAATAGGCTATTTTTAGCCTCATCATGAGATATTTTTAGCTTTTTGGAAAAGTTGTCAAAACATAGCCATGTTTACAGTCAACAAGCAAGTTTTTCAAAAGGCAGTTCACTCAAACTGAATTCAAGACCAAATTGGTCTTAATTCACAATTTCATAAGAAAAGATGACACTATTTTGCATCAAGCACATATAGAGGGTTGATACTGTTGGAATTTTGTGTGTGTGGTGAGTTTGTGTGCATTTATCACAACCAGAGTGTTCGCGATCAAACTTCATAGTTTCGTCATACAACACACTTCCATTGAGAGGAATCGAGAAAAGTGTTAGAAGCGTCAAGCTATAGAAGGAACAAAGATCATCACTCCATTTCCGGAGCCACTAAAGTCACTCAGATCCCGTGCCATTATCTTCATGAAGATGGTGCATATGTTGAGCTTGATGCAGTGTAGATTGAGTACGAGGAATTGGTTCGTGATAACCTAGGTGGAGATCCTGAGGCGTCCAAGTTGGATGAGTTCTTAGTGATGACTACTAGTTTCAAAAAGGAAACTACAGAAGTCAGAGACAATCAGAGGGAAATCAAGGATGCAAAGAAAGAGTTGAACAGGCAGTTCATCATGGTGGATAGCGTCAGAGTGCTAGATGATGATATGATCGGAAAATTCCTGGATGAGGTGATAAATGGAGAGGGCTTGTAGTAGACTCCCAGCTGGATCCTGCAGTTATTTATGAGGATGAGTCAAAAGCAACAGTTAACTCAACGTCATTTCTTGAGTTTTCCTTGTTGATATTAGGTACGCCTATCTCATTCTTGGAGATATCTTCGCAGGAGGATGGAATTTTAGTTAGTTTCAATTGACTGATGGTAGTTATTAGTTAGCTTTCCTTTCAATAAGGACATGCATGTTGCACATGTCCATTTAGTATTATTTGCATCAGTGAACTGATAGTAGCTTTCCAGTTAACTATATAGTTTCTTTCATTTAGACAGATGAATAAAATCTTGCATGCTGCAAGACTATAGTTGACTCAAGGTGATTTTAGGGTTGCCTACACCTTTGATTTCTATAAATAAGATCTTTCAACTCATTTGTAAATAACTTTCGCACGTGATAGCAATATATGTTGAGCCCACCTTTCCTTTAATATTGTTATTTTGTATTTGTTCATGAGTGATTACTATATTAATGAATAGTTGTGCCACCTTACCTTCATGTTATTACTATGGTTTTTATTCAAATCTTAGTTAAATGGGGTTGCTAGTTTGATCATTTATTGTATGCGTGTTTCGCCTATGCAATTTGTTGTCCTAGTTGCTTACCTTGTGTTGTTAATAATAAGTCTATTTAGATGAGAAAATTATTGAGCCACCTTGCCCTCATGTTGAAAATTTGTACTTAAAGCTTATCGTGTGATGTGTGTGTCAATAAAATTATTCAGCCAAGCAAATAGTTGTGCCACCTTGCCTTGACGTTGTGAATCTGTACTTAGTTTATTGTATATTTGTTTGTTTCTAATAAACTTCTTCACAGCCAAGCAAATAGTTGTGCCAGCTTGCCTTCACGTTGTGAATTTGTACCTGAATTTTATCATGTAATCACATTCCTACTCCATTTCCTCATGCTCTTTTTTCTTGAGGAGATTGGATATTTTAAAGCTTTTAGTTTTAGTTGTAGTTAAGACCTACGAAACCAAAGAAAATACTTAGCTGCAATGTCCTTGGTTTTCTTAACCTTGTTCCTCTTCCAACTGAGTAAAAAAGATAGGACTTAGAATAGTTTACTTTTAGAACGCATATCAGCAAAAGAGGGAGCTTCCCCTCCTAATTTGAAGAGCAATCATTATGCCCTATGCATAACTGTCTGTACCAAATCGCACTCCAAAGGTGCTAATTGTTACGCCAACAGTTTTCTGGCGCCCACTGTGGGGCACGAGGCAAGAAAACTTCAAGAAAAGCTAAACGCTTTTATTTCATGGGAATAACACTCTAGCATCCGATTGCATGATCCACACAGAAGCAATGGATGATAACAACAATGATGCTGGTAGGAGATGTGCACCCCCATTACCTTGGGGTAATAACATTGGACCTTTGGCTTTTCAGGTAAATCATGAGTTACCTAAAGGGTCAAGGAAGCGCTTTCCTTGGTTTTACGACGATGGAACTCAACACCCAGAGGATCATTTTTTTGCGTTCACAACGGCTTGTGCTGCCTTTGACGTGGAACATGAAGAAATCATAGTGTGTCTCTTTGTCGAGACTCTTGTAGAAATGCTGCCAACTGGTTCAATCACCTGGTGCCAGGTAGTATCACAAGCTGGGAAACTATGAGCGAGAATTTTTTGGCGAGATTCAAGCCCGCTGAAGATAATCACCCATTGTTCACCCAACTTATAAATTCAAAGATCGAGCACAACGAATGCATGAGGGATTTTGTAGCAAGATTTAATCATCTTGTTACAAGAATTTCTTCTACACTCAATCCATCACCAAAGATTATGATAAGTTGTTTCATAAATTCTCTTCCATCAGAAATAGACTTCTTCCTCAAGACGGAAAAAGCGACAAAGTTGAAGAGCACGCAAGAACACACCATCAAGTTGGAGGACAATATGATCACTTCCGGCCTGATGAAGACAAATTCTATCAGATCTCTAGTTCAAGAACCGTACTAGCCAAAGAGAGACAATCTTCAGCCACGGTTGCCGACATCTCCACCAAGACCAATGATTGAAGTTACACACTAGGCAGTATTTTTTTGTTTTCATGACACTGACGCACATACTGGATCCACATGTCTAGAGAATCTGTGAATGATCCAAATCATGGGATACACTGAAGCTGCTCCCAGTTCTAGTTTTGTACCAACACCAAATTCGAATGTTGATTCACCACAAACGAACAACTTCGATGGCGACTCCGTTGCGGGATACTTTGATGAAGAAACCATAAACAAAGAATAAGAAGAATAATGCCGTCAGTATGCTGCTCCTGTGCTCACACATGCTCAATAATTCAAGGCATAGAAAGAAGAAGAAGAAAGGCGAAAATCAAATGAAAAGGGTAAAGAAGTGCTTTCCACTTCTAATCCAAGATCTTCAGAGGAGATTACTATGCCAGTTGCTCAAGAGACGTCTTCAAAAAATTTTGACATCGTGGCTTCCATGATGAAGATCAAGGTGCAAATATCTCAGCTGGAATATCTTTAGGATCATCCAGAACAACTAGATCAGATTCTCAAAGTTGTAAAGAAGCAGGCTATGCTCAAGTCATCTGTTCCAACAAAAGAAAATCTTGAATCGGGTCCTAGTAATTATGTGAGTTTATCAGAAATAAAAATTGAAGACCAAAAAATTGCTTGTTCTAAGAAGAGATCGACAGAGCATAAAAATTCATGGACAATATAGTTTGATGGAGGTTGTTTAAATACAATTTCAGAAGTAGGGGAATCGATCATCTCCCCTAAAGGACAGTTGCACCCATCCGTGCAATTGGAATTCACTGAAGCTAAAAAAGAGGTGCTTTTGTTAGGCCTCAAAGATGCCAAAGACATGGTAATCAAAATCCTATGTGTTAAAGGTGATTTAGAGCTAATCGACGAACTAGTCAAAGGGTATTTTCAAGTCAGAAAATATCACCTACGACATTACAGAAATCGAGTTTGGAACTGGATCGACTGGTTTGAAGAATCTAACATCCCGAGGATGGACGATAGCAAAACTTATGCCTCAGGGGTATCAACTTTCCCATTTGCATCATATTCTATTTTTTTTTAGAATATCTTTGCGTGGATGTGTAAATACTTGAGAATCTTCATTCTAGAAGGATTGCCTCCTGCAATTTCCATTAGAAGAGAAGTGAAGCCTTTTAGGCAGAAACGACATCGATGGGAGGATCTTCCCGCTGCCATGCAACATACAATATCCAAATCACTTCATCTCTTCGGGGGTGGAGTAATTTTAGTTTTATTCTTTTTCGTTATGTTGTAATGTGTTTCCCTGTTTTGTGATGTTTTGTGATGTTTTAGGTGATTTAAGTAGTCTTGTTTTAGGTGATTTTTAGGAGTAGTCTAGTATTAGGTGATTAGCAAAGAAATTCCTAGCTTCAATGCCCAAGTGTTAAGTCACTGGTCTAAAAAAACTCAAAGATTCTTGGATTCTCCTATGTCGTACGTATTCGACATGGTCACTAGATAGAGCCTAATGTTGTACCCAAACCAATTTTTTTGCTCCATTAAGGCATTTTTCTTAAAATGGTCTAAACCTTGTCAAAACACAATTTTTGGGTAAAGCAAGTATGGGCTTTGAGTCAATGTGATGCCACGAAGATACTAGCAAAATTTGAAAAAAATGAAAATTAAGATTTCTGGACCCCTATTTTTAGGTCAAAAAACCTAAAAATTGAAACTTGTCAAAATTGGCTGAAATTTGTTTTGATTGGCTTATTTTGCTTCACTTTCACAATGGTGAAGTTAGTTTCAGTTAAAACTCAGTTTAATCTTGGTGGGTAGTTTTCGTTTCTTCAAGTGAAAAGTTAGGTTCTTTGAGCTCAACAATGGTAGATGGCCAGGTGCCAGGTGTCGAAATCTAAGCTCAAAAAACTTCGGTGATGTTTCTATGGCGAGTTTTCTCTGAAAGGAGGCTTTGTCTCAGAGGGGATTTTGAAAGAGCTGAAAATAATGAAAATTTTCTATCTCTGGAGCAAAAGCGCACCTGTGAGCCAGGGTCACCCTTGATTCTGGAGGTCACGATCAACTTTTTGAGGCATGTCACTTCCAAAGGGACTTCTCTAGAATACTATTAGGTTCACGATAAGCCAACCAACTAGTTCAATGGATCTGTCTCACCTGAAACTGGAGATTGAATGCAAAATGGGGGAAATTGAAAATGATTGTTTAGAGTAAAAAGCGCGCCTCTCAGCTAGGGGTGCCCATCTTTTTGGAGCTCCAAATGAAGTTTTTTAATCAAGTGTTACCTAGGATGTTTGTCTCAGACTTGATCCGGCTTCACAATGCACCCGTCAGAGGCTAAATCTGAGTTGTTGAGCTACCGTGATCAAGAGTCGAACATAGGGTGCTAACCATGATCATAAATATCTAGAAATGTCAAAAACGCCCCTGGAGGCCAGGGGTGCCTAAGGTTTTGATGCCTTGAGTTCAGTCTATTTGATGATCTCAAGTATTCATCCTGTCCGTGTTGGTTTTAGCTTTTTGTTGCCTATCTCAGTCGGGTCAGATGACTTCTCAATAGCCTGCAACCGAAGGTTTAGTGGATTTTAGCCAGTTTTGAAAATGGCTAAGTCTGGGAGGAAAATCGCCCCTGGAGGCCAAGGGCGCCCATGTTTTTAAGCTATCAAATGATGTTTTTACAAGAAGTTCTCTCCAAGAGCTCTCGTTCAGAATCCAGTTAGCTCCGTAGTGAGCCTATTAGCTCATTCTAAAGTTTTGCTGAACACCGGGAAACATGAAGTGAAGTTAGGTCAAAATCACTTTGAAAATGATGGAAAATGCATTGAAATTTTTCTAAGTCTGAGGTCAAAAGTGCCCCTGAAGGCTAGGCGCACCTTGCATTTTGAGGCCTTAGATGGATGAATTAGGGTTTGACACCTCAAGGAGACTTTTGTCAAATTTGATCATGGTCTTCAACGAAACTGTCAGCCAGTCAATCGGAATCAGTGATTAAACATGAGCTTCGACGAGGTTTTTCAATCCAGATTTTCAAGAAAATGACTAAGTCTGGAAAAGGATGCCTAAAGTCAAAGGTTGAATTTTTGAACTCAAGAGAAGTGGTGTGCATGAAAGGTGGTTTCAATTAACTAAAAATAACTCTTCAGTTAACTCTTTTTCAAGTTGACTTCTTCTAAGCCTATTTTTGGCTTGTAACTGAGTGAGATCAGCTTGCATGCGCCAGTTAACTGAACTGTTGAAGGTGGCATCCTAATTAGGGCATATTTTTCATTCAGTTAACTAATTTTAGAGCCAATTACAGGTCATGTGTGGGTTTTGAAGGTTCAGTTAGAGTTCAAGCACACTTTCCAAGGTTGTGCATGCATTTGACACACCTTTGACGATAAATTATTATATATTATGCCTATGGAATCCATTATTTTTCATTATGAGTTGATTAAACACGTCTTTCTTGAGCATAAAAATGATCTGAAGGTGCTACAAGTGTCAGAATTCAATGTTCTTCGTAGCTATAGATTCAGAATGTTCAGAGGAAGAATATTTCAGACTTTGTTTTCCATTTGCATGCAGGTTACATCAAATCAATTTCAAGCATAGGAGAATTTCTATAGAAGAAGATTAAAATAAAACACAAAACTTCTATCTTCTGTCTTATTTCCTCTATTCTCGTCTTAGGTATTCTTCACATGTCAAAGAAAATGACATAATCTTCAGAAACACATCATCTGGGTTTGTTTATTTGAACATCAACGACAATACCCATGTCTTATATTATTTTGTGAAAATTGCCCCGCTTCCAAAATTCAATTATGCACAAAACCCATGTTCCAGATTTTCACGAGAAAAATTGCCCCCAGTGTACTTAACTGCCAGTTCAAATCTCAACTAAAAACCCTTTGCATGTGGACCTAAAACTCAAATTTTTAAAAAACGGAGGATCTTGGTCTTTTAAGCTCACCAAGGCCTACAATACCCATATGTTAGTTTTTCTCAAGGAAATTTTTCCTGGGAACCCCCTACGACCATTAAAGCTCTCAACTGAAAGCTCTTGCATGCAAAGGCAAAAGGTGTTTTTTGAATTTATGATGTTATGGGTTTGCTTAGAATTTTTTTCTCTACAAAACCCACATCTCAAAAAAATTCATGAAAATTGCTCGTTAATAGGCTATTTTTAGCCTCATCATGAGATATTTTTAGCTTTCAAAAAAAGTTGTCAGAACATAGCTGTGTTTACATTCAACAGGTGAGTTTTTTAGAAGACAGTTCACTCAAACTAAATTCAAGACCAAATTGGTCTTAATTCACAATTTCATAAGAAAAGTTGACACTATTTTGCATCAAGCACATCTGGAGGGTTGATACCGTTGGAATTCTACGTGTTCGGTGAGTTGGTGTGCATTTCTCACAACCAAAGTGTTCATGATCAAACTTCAAAATTTCGTCATACAACACTCTTCCATTGAGAGGAATTGAGAAAAGCGTCGGATGCGTGAAGTTGTAGAAGGAACAAAGATCATCACTCCATTTATGGAGCCACCAAAGTCATTCAGATCTTGTGCCATTATCTTCATGAAGATGGTGCATATGTTGAGCTTGATGCAGTGCAAACTGGGTACAAGGAACTGGTTCATGATAACCTAGGTGGAGATCCTGAGGCATCCAAGTTGGATGAGTTCTCAGTGATGACTACTAGTTTCAAAAAGGCAACTTCAGAAGTCAGAGACAGTCAGAGGGTGATCAAAGATGTATAGGAGTTGAATAGGTAGTTCATCATCGTGGATAGTGTAAGAGTGCCAGATGATGATATGATCAGAAAATTCTTGAACGAGGTGATAAATAGAGAGGGCTTGTAGTAGACGCCCAGTTGGATCCCGCAGTTATTTACGAGGATGAGTCAGAAGCAACAGTTAACTCAACGCCATCTCTTGAATTTTTCTTGTTGATATCAAGCACGCCTATCTCATTCTTGGAGATATCTTCGCAGAAGGATGGAATTTTAGTTAGTTTCAGTTGACTAATGGTAGTTATCAGTTAGCTTTCCTTTCAATAAGGACGTGCATGTTGCACATGTCCATTTAGTCTTGTTTGTATCAGTTAACTGATGATATCTTTCCAGTTAACTGTATAGTTTCTTTCATTTAGACTTAGATGAATAAAATATTGCATGTTGCGAGACTGTAGTTGACTCAAGGTGATTTTAGGGTTGCCTACACCTTTGATGTCTATAAATAAGAGCTTTCATCTCATTTGTAAATAAATTTTGCACGTGATAGAAATATATGCTAAGCCCACCTTGCCTGTAATATTGTTATTTTGTATCTGTTCATGAGTGATTACTGTATTAATGAGTAGTTGTACCACCTTGCCTTCATGTTATTACTATGGTTTTTATTCAAATCTTAGTTAAATGGGGTTGCTAGTTTGATCATTTATTGTATGCGTGTTTCGCCTATGCAATTTGTTGTCCTAGTTGCTTACCTTGTGTTGTTAACAATAAGTCTATTTAGATGAGAAAATTGTTGAGCCACCTTGCCCTCATGTTGCAAATTTGTACTTAAAGCTTATCATGTGATGTGTGCGTCATTAAACTTATTCATCCAAGCAAATATTTGTGCCACCTTGCCTTGACGTTGTGAATCTGTACTTAGTTTATCGTATATTTGTTTGTTTCTAATAAAATTCTTCCCAGCCGAGCAAATAGTTGTGCCACCTTGCCTTCATGTTGTGAATCTGTACCTAAAGTTTATCGTGTAATCACATTCCTGCTCCATTTCCTCATGCTTAGTTTTCTTGAGGAGATTGGATAGTTTAAAGCTTTTAGTTTTAGTTGTAGTTAAGACTTGCGAAACCAAAGAAAATATTTAGGTACAACATCCTTGGTTTTCTTAGCCTTGTGCCTCTTCCAACTAAGTCAAAAAGATAGGACTTAGAATAGTTTACTTTTAGAACACATATCAGCAAAAGAGGGAGCTTCCCATCCTAATTTGAAGAGAAGTCATTACACATTGTGCATAGCTATTCGTACCAACTCGCACTCCAGAGGTGCTAATTGTTATGCCAACAAAACTCAATCGAATTAATAGATTCAACACATCTCATAAGATTAACTCCATTCATTGCATATTGTAAAATATTATAGAAGATCTTTCCACAGATTGGACTCAATCATTTGGAATAATTTTCATGTCTTGAAATTGAAAGTAACTGATAATATAAAACTGCTAAAAACCAACTAACTATCCTACAGATTTAACCAACAGCTATATACATGCCGAAGGAATCATTATTGAAAGCAACAACTAACTGAAATCATTAACTCCACTCCTAGATAATAGAGTGTGGAATTAAGATTTGAATTATTCAACCTACAATTGAAAAGGAAGAGAAATCCTATCAGAACTAGAACTCTGTCAAAATAGAATTGTATGTAAGTAGACAACCTCTTGTCAAAATTCCATCGGTGAAGGAAACCTCCTCTTCAACATTTATTAAATTGTTCATAATAACACATGTCCAATATTCATTAAGAGCCTTTGATCAATGACCACCACATTCAACTTAACTTGGAGCTTCCCCTTCTTCGGTGTCCAGTCATCCCTTTTGCTATAGGTTCACTCTGCAACTATTGTGCTATGGTTCCTTTTGAGCTGAAAACAAGTTAATTCTGTAAAACATGTACACAAGGATAACTATCACAATTAATTCATAGCATTCTACCAACATTCCATACATTCATTCATATAAACCACAAAATACTAATATATTATAATCATAATTCCATCATCATTTTTAAGGCTCTAGTCTACATAATGGGTATAAAAGGACAGCATAATGTAGGAACATTGTCTAGATAATATGTTTAAAAGTATCTTAAAACAAGTATAAAAAAACATAAACTAGACCATTATCTAGACCTATCAACCACGATACCACACCGTTTTGACTTGATCCTTGTGGTGATGTGGGATGTTACCGCTACATTGCACTGTTATTGCTCAACCTTTGTGGTAATGCGAGATGTTACCGACATACCACATATTTATTTCTCAACCTTCACGGTAATGCAGGATGTTACCACTACACCACACCATGTCTTCTTAGCTCTTGCAGGGATGCGAGAGAAGTATTTGATTTATCAACATACCACACATTTATTGCCCGACCTTCATGGTAATGTGGGATGTTACCACTACACTGCACCATGTCTTCTTGGCTCTTACAGTATGGTGGTATTATGAAACTTGTCACAACCATCTACTACCTTGACACAACAGTCTTATTAAACTTGTTAATATTTATGGGAACCTTTTAAATTACATTCATATCTATGAGGAAACTATCCTATAGGGATGACAGTCCCAAGAAACACGACAATTGTTACACTAATAAATAGTTAACTACAAACCATGAATTTTCAATGCATAATGGAGAATATATAGAGTTAAGTCAATGAGAAAACACGTCCCTGCAGAATTGTCATCAAAATTATGACAATCTAAGAGTTCATAGTAGAAAATCATATACCCTCAAAGACCTAACCATCATAATAGACCTAGTGATAGCTTTCAGATTCATAAGAGAATAGATGCAAGAGCGTGAAAAGATAGTGAGATAAAAGGGGAGTTGGTAGAGCTAAAGAATCAGACCTGTAGTGAGAAGGTAGGGAGAACAAAGTAATTTATAGTCAAGAGCATCATGGCAATTTCTCAGGTGACTATATTTGGGCAAGGAGAGAACTTAGTGGCAATATTACCATCAAAAGAGTAAGGATACTTAAAAACCCTACCAAACCCTAGGGCCTTTTTCATCACCTTGTAGAGATATCAAACATGCATGAAAATATTTCATAGGAGGGCATGAGACTATAATCATCTCTATTTTTGATGACATGTTTTTGAAATACTCTTTGCATAAGAGGATAGGCTATCTTGAGTTGAAAAATCCTTGAAGACAAGTTGAGATTAGAAGGACAACATATGAAGAAAAAACTAGCAAAATGAGACTATAGAAGAGAAATCATGAGTGATCATGAATGTACAATCAAAAGGGGAATACACAATGGTTTTGTAGCATGGAATTGGCCACAAAGTCCATATAAAGGAAACACATCTTCAAGTTTTGATTATGTCTTGTGTAGTATGGGTAAGATGGCAATTGTTTGGTTTGAGAACTAGTTGCCCTTAACAAAACCAAAGAGAAAATTATAATTGGTTGATTCAACTCCATGAGTGATTACCAAGATATCTTATAAAATTACTTGTTGACTGTGATCAAAGATCATGCATTTCCAATATTAAAAGTTCATCATACAAATGGTCATAATTATAGTATTAGTGGTAGCATGGAGGTCTTAATCAACCATTTAGATCACTACAAAGGCCCAAAAAAAATTGTGCAGTGTTGTGGTGGTTGTGCAAAATTTTTTGTGAAGGATTTCGTGATCCAAAGGGGAACTTGCAACTACAATATTTGATAAAAATCCACTTGGTGATCATTGTTAGAGAGTTGCAAATTGTTAATTGTCCTCTATCCTATAGGACCGAGAAAGGAAGAACACTGTCAAATAGTGATTGAATCATAATAAATATTCCAAAAACAATGAAAGTTACTGTCAAATGGTGACAAAGATCTATCCTCTAAGTCATTTTCATATGGTGATTAAGAACAAAGTGAGTAAGAAGTAAAAGAGCACTGGATCATGGCACTACAAAATGGTCATGAGTTATGCAATGAACTTCATTGTTCTTTTGACTGCAAAGGAGATCAAGATAATAACCAACATACTGATGTGCATAGAGAATGTTCATGGAGTGAAAACTTCCTTACAAAGCAATTACCATAACAGATTTCGAGGTGAATTACACCTGCTATTTTATGTTGATATGGATATGTTCTAACCTGTAGTTTTTTTTGTAGCATAACAGATAGGCTAAATGGTTGTTCATATACCAGTGTTTCAAATTCAAGTTTTCTATACCTTATTCTAGGAGAAAATCACAAGGGGAGTCTATACATAAGACACCATTATTTCAAATTCAAAATTGTTGGCTCTTTCACAATTTTTTGCTTCATTTATTTAATCTAAGACAACCTGTTGTATAGAAGATGCTCTCAAAATCACAGTAAAATACTTTATTCTGGGATGACTATTTAGAATTTTTACCATCATAACAATGAACGAAAGAATTAGTCATTAACCTAAACTTTGTAAGAGTTTCATCAAATTCTACTTTTCCACTCTCTTTTCCATTCCCAATTTCATCCATGAAGAACTTACTCAGTCTGTAGATCCTGTTGTTAGCCATAAATTTATCAGGTGTCGAGGATAGCTTTGAGTTTTTACCCAAGCAACAATTGACAAAATCCGGCCTTACTAGATATAATGTGTTGAAAAGCTCTTCAAATTTATTCTAGAAAAGAGATTTCTTGAGAGTATAATGCACAATTTTGAATTAACCTTTTTGCATGAATTCCATATCTTTGATCGGTTATTTCGAGCTTGATGACCTTCATCAAGAACAAGTAGACCTGTGCTCTCTAAAAGAAGTTTTCCAACATGCTTAGCCTCTTCATGAAGGCTCACATTTGTCTCACAAGTGAGTGGCATAGAAGAAAAAGTGTGCTTGTTATTGGCTACTATCCTTTTGTATACCTAACTTGTGAGAGAAATGTGAGCCTTCCTAAAGAGGCTAAGAATATTGGAAAACTTCTTTTAGAGAGCCCAGGTCTTCTGATTCTTGATGAAGGTCATCACACTCGAAATAGCCGATCAAAGATATGGAATTCATGCAAAAAGGTTAATTCAAAACTGCACATTATACTCTCAGGAACTCTTTTCCAGAATAACTTCAAAGAGCTTTTCAACACATTGTATCTAGTAAGGCCGAATTTTGTCAATTTATGCTTGGGTAAAAACTTGAAGCTATCCTTGGTACCTGGTAAAGTTATGGCTAACAACAAGATCTACAGGCTGAGGAAGCTCTCCATGGATGAAATTGGGAATAAAATTCAAAATGGAAAAGAGAGTGGAAAAGTAGAATTTGATGAAACTCTTGTAAAGTTCAGGTTAATGATTGATTCTTTTGTTCATTGTTATGATGGGAAGATTTTGAATAGTCATCCCAGAATAAAACGATTTTATTGTGATTTTGAGAGAATCTTCTATATAGCAAGTTGTTTTAGATCAAATAAATGAAGCAAACAATTGTGAAAGAACCAACAATTTTGAATTTGAAACAATGACGTCTTATGTATAGACTCCCCCTGTGATTTTCTTCTAGAATAAGGTATGGCAATTTTAAAATAGAAAACAATGGTATATGAACAACTATTTAGCCTATCTATTATTGTAGAACAATTAAGTACAAGTTAGAACATATCCGTATCAACATAAAATAGCAGGTGCAATTCACCACAAATTTTGTTGTGGTAATTGCTTTGTAAGGAAGTTTGCACTCCTCCATGAACATTCTTTGTGCACATAGCCAAAAATTTAAAGTTCTTAACCAAAGCCCCAAAAATGAGTATCTCGTCATTGCATGAATCCTACTTTATCTTTGAGTATGACAGTACTAGAGCTTCTGGTGTTTCTAGATGAAACATATAGTGGAAAAGTGTAGTCTCCATACGAAGGAACCATCTTCAGAGCTCTTCCCTAAAATGAGGGTTGAAAAAATTAGAAGAAAAGCAATACCATAATTCTAGAGTAACAATTTGTATCAAGCCAAATGTCAAAAATTATAATTAAAAAGACAAATCCTTACAATTGGAGCAAGCATATTTATGATTTTATCTTTAGAATGTAGGAAATTTCTTTGTCGGAGCTTCACGACCTCAAATTGGATATCAAATTTGACCAGCAGATTTATGATTTTATCTTTAGAATATAGGAAATTTCTCTGTCTGATATTCACGACCTCAAATTGGATCTAAAATTGGACCAACAAATTTATGATTTTATCTTTAGAAAATAGGAACTTTCTCTATCGGATTTTCAAAGCAATTAACTGGGAACCTAGAGTAATCGATTGAATTCTAAGATGTAATCAGGTGGAAACTAATGTTTCAATCCACCGGTGTTTGTATTCCTATACTAAGGTTCTTCTTCCGAGCGAAAACACCCAAAAATGTTTCAGATCGGCTCAAGGTACTCTCCAACCTGGTTATCTCACTGATAGCAATCCAAGTCTACTTGAACCATCCATATCTGAATTTTGCATCACAATCTATTCTTCCTACACATAAAAATGCTACATATTAACCCATTCTAAATAAAACTCAAAATCATCATAAAACCATAATTAATAAATCATTTTAGTTTCAAAAAGAATCTGAAGTCATTTACTATAAAAACAAAAGCTGTATAAATCACAAAAAATACATGAAGCCTCCTAAATGTAGCTCAAAGCAAGTTTACAAGATGGGTTTCAGCATAATAAGCTTTCTACTATAGCTCTCAATGAATGCATTATAAGTAGAAAACAAAATTCTTCACACTCGAAGTAATGTAGTCAAACATTTATTCCAAAAGTATGTTAGCATGAGTTGACTTAAAACATAATTTTTTTTTTCTTGGTTTCTTTTATCAATATGCCACCTGGAAATGGAATAATCACTAAGAAACCCTAACAATAAAAAATGAAGTAAAGATTCAAGAAAGGAAACTCCAATGTACTATTGTGTAATGGTGACAAAGGCACTTATATGAGCATGACCTACATACAAATCCTTGCCATTGAATTGCCATCCATCCAAAGAGAAAATAAACAGTGTAAGGATTTGAGCAATACAAGTCCAAAGGGTTATGCTGTAATAGTAATGAAATCACCATAAGAGCACAACTGAGGAACAAATTATTGTGACTATAGTTATGTGATCCATAAATCTATTGGTCCTGTGGCATAGTTGTGTTATAACAAATACAAGATGCATTCATGTGTGACCCAAGTTTAATGTGGTTATGTTGTGATAGAAATGGAGGCACTCATATGAGCACAATTCATGTATAAATCACTATCATCATAATTAGGTGTCAATCATCATTGGGTGCATTTAGGTTGACTCAAGTTTAACAAGTTACAATGTAATGATAGCATGATCCAAGAGTGATTACCTCTTGCTGCAATAAAGAGACTATAACTCTGGTTGATATGTAGAGTGGTTGTGTTATATCAATTATGTAGTGCATTCAAGCACAACCCATGTTTAATGGGCTATTCTAGAGAGTGATCAAGATTTTCTAAACCTTATGAATGTTACTTAAAAGTGTATAGCTTAAATTACAGACCAAGTTTGGTACATACTTGAATGTAACCTTGGGTTACCACAAACTATAATAATGTGATCTGCTAATAACCATTACGAGAAGTATTAAAGCAAGACCCATGTTATATATGATACATTTACCTGATCAGGTTTACATATCTTAATGATCAAACAAAAGCTTCCCACACACTCTAGGATACAATCCAAGATCATACCACACCCTGCCAAGACAACTAATTTTTTGACCCAAGATTTAAGGTTGTTTTTAAATACCAACAAAAGCATTGGTAAGAGCATGACTAGGGTACAAACCCTAGGTCTTCGTAGAAACATAAACCATAACTCTAACATATTAGTGAGGTTGCAATACCAAATTTTTTGAGACATTGTAGCTTAATGAAATTTGTAAATGCAATCTATGGTAAGAAGAATGACAAGCTATAGGTGTGACAGTCAAAAAGAGGTTGAGCAGTGACAAGATAATAAAGCTCAAACCTTTCATAGTAAAGTGGAGATTTTAATAGTGAGTTCCTTACCCCCTTTCCTACCTTAAGGTATTTTCAAATCCTATTGACAGTGTTAGACAAGGCAAATGCAATCAGGGAATGACTATCCAAATGAAGTAACAGTGGTAATCATAGCTTCAATGTTTATTCTTAGCCATTGTATAATAGAGGTAGTGGATTGCATATTTAAGAAATGTTTTGAGACTCATCAAAGATGGGAGAATAGTGAATAATACCTTGTGGACTATGAAGTAGTGACAATAAGCTTGAAGGATCTCAAGACCCACAATACCATGAAATAATGAGTCCCCTGTAGTAAGTAGGCAATCTATAGGGCATAGTTTGATTCTATAGAAGGATGCTCATGAAAGGATTCTTCAAGTGATAGTGAGTGAGCTATTTGAGATTGTAGCTGAAGGTGAAATATCCATCTTAAAGACAATTAGCAAAGCAGTAAATGTGCAAGAAAATCAAACCCTATTATAAATGCTTATTAAGGATGTGATAAATTAAGTATTCACAATTACATTAATATGAATTTGGTCCATACAGGATTTAATATGTTTAATCAAATGAGATTTTTTTTTCAAAATGTGATAAAAGAGGAAAATCATTTGATAAAGAAAAAAATATTAAATCTCATCTAAAAGTTATTTTACCCTCTTTTTTTTTGTTTATTATCTTATCTAATGTATATAATTTGCTACTCATCCAAAAAAATATTAAATCTCATCCAAAAGTTATTTTACTAAATGAGGCAATGTTACCAACATCCACGTGTAGATTGAGAATAATCTAAAACCCGGGGCTAGCTCGCTCATTTATTTCAAATTATGAGCGAGGTAAGGTAATTTAGCTCGATCTGCTCGGGGATTTTATTTTGTTAAATGAAGTATTGGAAAGTGGTAAAGTATGAAGATGGATCTCATATCAGCGATCGTACCTTCATCGGATCAATCACTCACCTATTTGTCTTTCCTTTTTTAGGAAGCATTTCAATAAGTTTTTTCATCATCTTTCATTTTTCTATCTCTATATCTATCTGTTCCATGTAAACGAGTTGATGAAATTGGTGAATAATATTAATTAACAATATTTTATTATCTTAAAGAATAAATCAGGGAACGATATTTCAAAAGGATTATGTGATATTCATTAATGTTGATAAAGAGCACAATTTATATACATTCTAATTTTCTATGGATAGAATAAAAATAGAAATGATCAAAATGAATAGTACCGCAGTATGTGTGACTCGTTTGGATCAGAAGCTGAAACGGACCAGGAAATTGCTCTAACAAGAAGCAAGAAGAACTTTCCTTCTGTTAAAAAGTACAGATCTATCATCTACTCTTACTGGGGATGAAATTTATGGTTTCCATTGGTGCAAATCCAATCACCTTGATGTGGGATGAAAAGCACTTCCTCATTGGTAGCGAGTGGTCATCAATCCATTGAGCGAGGAAATAACGCAAATTGAAAAAAACATGAATATGTTTTTATTGCTGCGAGAACGGACAAAAGGTCAGCTACCTTGCCAACTCTCACAATTACATGTCGTTACTGTATCTATAAATCTTATCATGAGAGTATTTATTACTTGATAATTCGGGGGGGGGAGAGTAGAGCTGAAAATGGTAAACTATACAAGTTACCAAATACTCATCTTATATCTTACGGCTCCGGCGTATAGAGAGGACCTTACCGTTAGAAAAAGAACCATAGAAACGAAGAAATCCATAATATATATACATATATACATTCTATTTTTTTTCTTACTTAAATGCAAGGTCCGATCCCTTGCCTACTTGGAAGGTACCTAACTGAAGAGAATTATGGTTGGGAAGGTTACAAATCAAGATAATCCTTTAAGCTTTCCCATATCCGTTCCTCCCTTTCCTCCAAACCTTGGGGTTCAACACCAAATACAGGTCAAATCTTTTCAATCCAAGCACGCGTTCCATCTGGACCGATAGGAAAAGGAGCTCCAATTAATTGACATTTTTGGCGTCTTACCAAAGTTGTCACTGTCCGACTCAAAAAAGGGTTAATACCACAAACATAAACTCCATCACCCAATGATGGAAGATCAGTATATTTTTGAGCAGGTAACCAACCTGATACCTTGATGGATTGACGTTTTAATTCTATATTTAGTTGAGAAGCCACATTGGACGGCAAAGATCCAAAAAGAACTAAGGAAGGGTGATTTGCATATTCAACCAATTCCTCTTTTTTTCTAGAATGAAAAGTGAAATTTTTTTGTATAGTTTCTTTTCGTTCACGAACAGAGAATTTCGATTCTGGACAACGATGTGCCATCGCAGCTAACACAGTATCTTCTCCTTGAGTAAAAGCATAATCGAGTCCATTCGCTCTTGCCACTAGAATTGGTATTCCAATTTCCCATTCTAGTTTGGGTGCCATACCTTCCAAATCCATTTTGATTATCTCTGTAGTACAAGCACCTATCCATATGATCACGCTGGGGTCTCTATCTTTTCTTATTCGAATACAAAGCTTTTTTAATCCTTCATAATCATTCAATTGAGCCGAGATATCTCCTTCTTCCAATTCTGCCATTGCATAGCGAGGTTCTGCGAAAATCATTACTCCAAGTGCATTTTGCAGAAAATAACCGCATGCCTTTGTACCCACAACTAAAAAGAAACTATCTTCAATCTTTTGATATAACCAAGATACACAACTAATTGGACAAAAAGTATGATAATTACCTATCTCACATTCGACAGTGAGAGGTTCATCAATGTTCACTGACATAAATGATTATAACTATGTTGATTAAATCGTCATAAATCCAAGTAAATTTTCCTTATTATTTTGATCTTTCCCCTCATCAATAGGATTCAGATAAAGGTCAGAGAGTAAACTGAATAATTCCCGATTTGGAATCTCCTTTGGCACAATACCTTCTGGTTGGGACAATATTTGATCCACTATGTCTAAATAATATTCACATACATAGTTAAGAGATGGTTCAAATCCAACCATTTCAAATAAGGTTTTGATGGGGCTTTAGCTACTTTTGTATTGCCGTGGATAGAGAGAGGTGTTTCGGTAATATTGTTTGGATTATATTACGGTTTCTTAGCGACATTGCCAATTGGTCCAGCTCAGATGTATTATGTCAGGTCCATATTACTACGAGATCAAATAGTTGACAGGAATAATAATAATAAAATAATTCCTATAGGAAAATTGATTCTTAGTGGTTCTTTTGTGGGTCAATTTATAGTCTTTTCATCAATTTATCTTTCCCCTATTTATAGAGCGTTATTTAAACCTCACACGATTACTTTTATAACTCAAAGGAATTAGTACAGTATTTTAAAATTAAACAAATTAATTATATTATCAAATGTATAACAAAATTGAATTACTCAAATATATCTTTTAAGGTTTTGACTTTTTTTTTTTAAGATCAAATAAATAAATGAAAGAATATATATATCACCATGAAAATTTAATAGATATATATCTGATTATATTCACCGTAATAATAAAAAAATTATTATTATTTTTTTCTTACTTTATAAGCATCATGTTAAAAAAATATAAAACCCGAAGCTTCTAAGAAAGTGCCACGATATCTTTTCTTACTCTTAAGAATGTCTAGAAAATGATATTTAAAGTATATTAACTATTCAGGAATAAGATCTCCTTTTTGGTTTGAAAGACAAATTAAATAATGAATTTGAAATTTAACATTAAGCTACCTTTTAATTATTTTTAAAGTAACAATGATTCCCCTATTATTATATTTAAGAAGTATGTTAGTCACGTGAGGGAGAAATAAAGAATAAAGCTAAATGCTTTGGAAAGTAATTAATTTAACGAGGAGAATCGTTACTTTGATAATCGTAATAACTTTTCGCTGTCCTAAAACTACGCACAGCTAAATTAAAAAGATGACATATGTTAAATTATATAACATTTGGAATCCATTTTAAATCACCCTAATTTAAGCAACTATCATGCCAAGAAAATCAAGACATGAATTAATCAAAGGAAAACCTTAAATTACCGGCTCTTCGGGTATGGTAAACTGCTGTGCAGAAAATGACACAATGATCACACAGTTATTGCAATTATGTTTTAATAAAAAAAATAGTGAGTGGTGTTGTTCCAATGAGGTTCTTAATAACAGGTTTTCCCATGGTATTTAAGGAGTTGCATGTATTTTTTGTGTCGTTTAATTTTTTAATTTTTTCATAGTTTCTGATTTACTTTCATAATTCAGATTTGTAGTTGTTATAAGTCTGATATAAATATGATATAAAACAACAAATTAACTTCTTAATCAAATTATCCATCCACTTGCGAAAAAAATAGTTTAGGTCATTTGGGAGGCATCTATTGTTTTGATTATGTGCCAGTGTCTAGGGGAGAGGACCCAATACCTGAACATGTTTCAATAATTGTGATAGTAGTTGTTAATATAATGGTCAATATTGGACTAATAGTTGTGACTTTAAAGTTGTTAGTGTTGATGATAACTACCCATAGTTAAACAAAATGTATTCCTTTGATCTAAAAAGCAACCAATCATGTGATTCCACATCAGCGCTCAATAAAACATGCTGTGAATTCACAAGTATTGGTCTCACTTTTTTTTTGGGCCTTTTTGGACACCTTGACAAAAAGCATGCTGATATGGCATCATATTTGATGATGTGGCCCTGAAACCTTAGTTATAAGTAGGGGACTTGCCAAGTAAGCTGCTGTAAAAAATTGGGAGTGATTTGAAATTTCCATGTAGGATTTTGAGAAGTGCGAAGTTAGGGTGCACAACTACCGGATCTTCTCCCCTAACTTGTCTAACAAATTTAACGCGTGGAAAAAAAACAAACATTTGAATTGCCTTTAAAGCAAAACATTCATTTAGACCAGTCACTAAACCGTGTGGATATTTATAATAATCTTAACAAAAGTCAAGAGGAAAAACAAATTAAGTGAAGAGGATTAAGTCTCTTAAAAAAAATCACTTGTCTCCAGCAAATTCATTGGGATTGACAAAATTTTCTCTAGATGCAACCAAAGGGTCTACTCTGTTGCCTCTCATCAATGCTTGTGAAGTCTATTAGTACAACACTCTACTTGTTCACAACACTTACGCTGACGACGGTAATCTTATTTTTATTTGCATTTGTTGCATACATACAAGAAGATGAATTGGATGGGTTGCCCAATCAATTACACTTTTAAAAATTTATAACCATTTTGACAGCGTATACCCTCAAGGCATTAACCTGGAGATCGAGTGCTAAATGCAATAGTTCATGAAGAGATCAAATATTTTTCTGTGTTTGAGAAAGGATTGAAGTGATGGTTAGATCAAATTCGTTGAATTCCACATAACTTCATTTATTCCTCGCAGGGTAAGACTACTCCATGAGACCACGCTTGGGATTTAATGGGTCTTTTTTTTTATTTTACCTTAAAGTCTGATTTGATATCCAACTAGGAATGTGGCGCCAACCAAACTGACACCCTGCGAAGATATATACTGACTCACTGACAAAATATGAGGTGACGAATAAATTCAACCTAGCCTCCAACCAGTTTTGGTGAATTCCAACTTTATCTTGCCCTTGCATTTAAATTGATATGATTCATTTCACCTGCAAGTTGTGTCCAGATCGTATTTGGCAAGACTGATGCTAAAGCTAGACCAGCTATGAACTATTAACGAAGACACTGATCTCACGCCAACACTTTTCCCGCTTAACGTCTAGCCGACAACCCCACTCTGCAATAATAAATTTGTGTGAAGATTGTGATTACCATATCTTGGGATCAAGAACCGATCAACTTAGAAAGCCTGATATGATTCATATGTACTTTTAAATTTAATTGTTAGTGTATGAAGTGACATTTATAATATTAACTCCACCAACTGTTGCGAAGACATGCTCTTAGATGCATAAGATCCCGAAGTAAAATACTTGCCATGTTTCAACTACTTATTTCATTATTTGATTGATGCTTAGGAGGTGTATAGATTTGTTGTTTGCAGGACACAACAGATTGAAGAGAAAGGGGTCGATCCCCATTGTGAAGGACGCGACCTCAAGGAGTCATGGCTTCCATGATGGAGCTCACCCAGTCACAGGATTTATTTATTTTTACCTTCTTTCTACACCCAAATATTCCTTTAGCCATTTTAATCTTCAGAATCCTAATACATGAGATGGTACTCCACTGCAATAAGCACACAAAATAATCTAGCATTTATCTGTGTTTTCTCTTATAAGAAAATAAATAAGGTCATATTTGAACTAGGCCTTGCTTGGCATTCCCACAACATCATATATAGCTTGGTTTCTAAAACGTTTAACTGACTAATATCTGTTGGGAAACACCCTCAGATATATTGAATAACTGTGCCATCCAAGTATATTATTTTTATATATATACATATGTATTTTTTGTTTGTTTATAATTTACATAAAACATATTTATTCTTCTTTACTCTTGCATTTGGCTGGAATCTAATTTTTCCGCTTTCTCCCAAAACAATAGAGTAGAGGTTCACTAACTATGCAAAAAGAATACTTTTTACAAGGAAATAAACTTACAACATGTATTTTATCTATTTTCAGATAGCATAGAGTGATTTTTCTAAATAGATTGCAGATCTATTTTCTTTGTACAATGCAAGATAACTCAATATAAGTAATGAACAAGGATTTCTCTTTCTCCATTTTCCTTCATTCTACAATTAAACACTAGCTTTTCAAATTACCAACAAATTTTAAGAAATACAATGAATGACACAAATGGATAAGGCTTGCTCTCCACCCTATCGTAATGGAATCATGGAGCCTTGTGAACTCTAGCCATACCCCCAAGCAAGGAATTATTTAAGTTGCATGATGATAAATGGAGTCTTCTCTCTTTTTTTTTGGCTAAAGCTAGCATATCACCAATTTCATACATTTAAGTTCTATACTTTCTACTCACAACTAGGATCCATACACTATATCACTTTCTTACAACCAATAAACAAGGTTAAATGGAATAAGAACTTATCTCTTTTCCTTTAGGTGAAGGGTCTGAACTTTGGTATCCATCTTTCCCCTCCAAGCTAAACCATCTTCATCACTATCTTTTCCAAGGAGGTAGACTCCTTTCCTCCTCTCATTCTTTCTACCAACCTCTCTTCAAGTTCTCCAAGAGGAGAAGTGGGCAATGCTTAAATCTTCCATCTTCTTGAGGTATATAGGAATCCTCCAAACCTACACTCTTTCCCACAAGTGCTCACACATGTGTGAGTCTTGTGCCAGTTCTAAGAACTTTTGGGGAGTAGGAGGTTGAGAGTGACAAGTCACTCTTCCCAAGCCCCAACTCTTTTTGAATTCGTCACATTCATGAATGTGGACTTTCGAGGGGTCTTTTCACACTCCAAGGACAAGTTCACACATCAAAAAGGTTCCAAACCCATAGGTATAGGTCCTAGGGGTCTATTCTTGTTCAAAAACCAAGGAAATTGAATCAATAATCCCTTTTTAAAATCCACACAAGAATCCATACGAGTTTCACACTTGGATAAGGGTTCCTAAACCCTAACCCCCACTTACACCTCACATGACACAATTAAACACCCTCACAAAACAAACAAATAAATTAGCCCTTTAATATCCACCCTCACACCCTAGTCTACCAACACATTAACTCTATTTCCTTCTAAGCCCAAAAAGAAACCAAATACATAACCACAAGGGGATGTCTTTCCATTTTCTTTCATTGGTTTTCCCTTCTTGTACTGTTACCCTGAATTTCCTACACATTACCAATGCAATCATTAGCAACAATCATACATCACATTTTTTTGCTAGTTAAATATCCCAATATTTGACCTTACAACAATTAAATTTAACATTTCAATTGTATTCCCTGATTTACATACATGCCTAACACACTCATGACAATGGCAATGAAATAAATAACAAAATGAAATACCAAAATAACCACACTATTTATCACCCACATAACATCTCACCATCTATTCAAGGAAACATATAACAACTAGGGTTGTATCAATCACACATGAAATGGGGTCTTACATTATCATATGATGAAGTGAAGGCACTTGATATTGAGAAACTCCAATTAGCCCAGTTATTCATTGATCAAAGAACAAGACAACTTGTTAATGTGCGAAAACTAAAATTTTCAATTAAATGGTGCACCCATAGAGGCATATTAGATAAAATTATATGTTGAGTTTATGCTAGGGAAACATGTCAATTACTTTGGCATGCGATATTTCTAGGGTGTTGGTAGAGGGATGCCATAGGATAGACCTAGACCACGTCAAGTCACCCCAATCATCCTCCTCCACCTATTGTTGCTCTGACTCCACTACCTTACCCTGAGATTGTTGTAGATGCAGGGACTCTGAGCATTTATGTGTTACATTCATTGAGTGATCATTTGGTCATGCAGAGCCATCATGTTCACAACCATTTGATGGTGCATCCCATCACGGTGGTGTTGCACCTGATACATTCCAACATGATGGTGGTGCACTTGTTGCAGCATCTCCCACTGGTACACCGCCATTAGCTCCCATTGGTACACCGCCATTAGCTCCCACTAGTACACAGTCATCAACTCCCACTGGTACATTGTCCTCTTCAGGGCATATTTTTGTGCCTCATCATTGCATGATGTGCAAAAATTTATGTTTGGGACCTCTCTGATGATCCACTGAGGCCTCCATAGACACATCCGACTATGAGATTCATGATATGTCAAATGTAGGAGTTGATAGAGCACAAAGTGGACCATTTGCAGGACAAACATCGATTGCCAGGGATGATATGGGAGGACCGGTAAGACATAAATTAATTTTGTTGTGTGTTTTATGTAAATTATTTCATATTTTATGAGAGATATTTGTACTAATATATGTTTATGTGCTAGAATTTTTAACAGTTGTTGACAGAGGAGCAAATGTCAAAACTGCAGGAGTTTACGCATACTGCCATTTCATTTTCGCAAGAGAATCAATATATGGTAAATGATTTAAATTGTTATTTTAGATGTTAATTTTGAAATATATTATGTTTAAATACATGTACTACATATATTGATAGAATGATGTAATCTTGTCTTTTTATGCAGCAACCTAGTTCTTATACAACCTTGTTGACTGAGTTTGACCCATTGGATGAAGTTGCACAACAGGTATATATATTTTGTTCTTGAAATTATAATTATATGTGCATGTGCATTTACATTCTTGTAATTTTTTATATAGGAAACCATCTTAGCTGATTCATCCACTATGAGACCATCTAGTGTCATAGCATCACAACAGGTATGTGTTTATTTTATATTGCAGATCATTTACTTTTAGATAGGATTAGATATGTGATTAGTAGATATGATTATTTGTCAACAATTATATGTTAATTTGTATCATTTTTATTTTATCTTCTATAGTCCTCTCCTCGACTTAGCACTATGACGAGTGTGAGACCATTACTTTATACGAGGACTCCCGATCATCCTAAGGGACAATAGTATGCATAACGTCTCGCAAAAGAGAGAGAAAGACTTGAGGTAAACAAGAATTGAATTATTGATATAATATAGTACATGTATATTGATTTTGATGTTAAATTAGTAATTTATAAATAATGGTATATAGGTTTCTATTTACTAGTCTAACTTGTCAACCATTCACATAATTAATCTAATTTGTGGTTTGAAGTGTTATTGTGCAGGAAACTTCAGAGCAACTAACTTCTTCAAGGAGGCTTGATTTTGATGGTCCAACATAGGATTAGGATATGATATAGATTGATATGTATTTAGGGTTTGATAGATCTTGAGATGACATATATGCCATATTTTGTAAAACTTATTCTAAGTAGGCATATGCCAAATTTGTATATGCACAAACACAATTATTCTACAGTTTGATAATATATATAAGAATTGATATTCGATCTAATTTCTTCCTCGTGTGCATGTCTTTCTACTTTGAGTTTTTAAAATGGAATGTATAATTATATTAGAATGGTTTAAAGTTATGATTGATAATGTATGTTATAGATTAATAAAATTACATTTTAATAGTTCATTTATGAATTAAAATTGGTAATATTTCTTTGATGAGTTTTTTCAAACAATTCATTACCTTTTCTATTGTACCACATTTTTCATACATGTCTACCAATACATTTTTATCAAACACTCTATTTGAGAACACCCATGATTTCAAGCTCTATTGAATGAATTTACATTTGGCATTATTAATTTTTTTGAGCTCATGTAATGAAGTGGGCAGTTGATTTTTATTTCAAAAGAAGTTAAAATTAATGAAAAATGGACACAACTTAATGAAATGCATGTCATGTATAGTGTTCATTCAAAAGTAATATAATCATCTTGATAAAAATCAATGCCACTCAATGTTCATTCAAGATTAATAACATATAAAAGGTATAAAATAATCTTGAGTAACAATCAATATCTTTCAACCATAGGGGTTTGATGCAACCTTCAAAAAAAGTCCTTACAACTGAACATGATATATGTTCATGTGAAATCTATACAATAATCACGATAAAAAATTAAGACATCACTCAACCATGATGCAACCATTAAACAAACCAAATGAATGTGATACTACCATTAAACAAACCAAATACAACTCCATGACATGCATGCTATTTGACCTTGGATACGCAGTTTGCATTATCATAATGCAAAACAATGAATGTTGCTAACCATAATGCATCAATAAAAAAAAAATTACTATATGGGTACGTTTACGTTAGGAATGGTCCTCCTTTTCACCCAAACACGTCGAATCTCTCAGAGCTACATTGGACTTGAGATTTCCTCTAGAGTCCAAAGTGAAAAAAGGTAGCAATCTTTGACGGGCTATTACCCAGAAATCGTGATGCTTATAGGCTCTTTGTCTAAGGCTATAGGATCATGTTGGGACCTTCTTCATTAAGCTCTCTCGGTTTTTACTATCTTGGAGATGTTTTCCCGTGGTGACGAGTTTTCAGTTGAGGAGAAAGTTGTCAAATGCAAGCAGTATAAAGTTGCAAAGTGGAGCAACTTTCATTTTGCAACTCGTATGACAAAATGGGTTGTTCCAACATGTCTGGATGGGTACATTTATTCTATTCATGGTTCTCTTTTGTACCCAAACACACTGAATCACTCTGAGCTACATTGGATCAATGATTTCCCTTAAGAGTCCAAAGTGCTAAAAGACAACAATCTTTGACGGGCTATTACCCAAAAATCGTGATGCTTACAAACTCTTGTTCAAAGGCTATGGGATCATGTTGGGACCCTCTACAATAATCTCTCTCGGTTTTTTTTTATCTTGAAGGCATTATCTCGTGGTGACGAGTTTTCAATTGAGGAAAAAGTTATCAGATGCAAGCAGTGTAAAGTTGCAAAGTGGTTCAACTTTCGTTTTGCAACTTGTATGACCAACAAACTATTCCAACACGTTAGGATGGGTATTTTTATGCTATTCATGGTCCTCTTTTTCACCCAAACACACTAAATGACTTAGAGCTACATTGGATCGACGATTTCCCTTAAGAGTCCAAAGTGATAAAAGACAACAATATTTGAAGGGCTATTTCTCAGAAACCGTGATGCTTATATAATCTCCATCTGAGGCTATGGCATTGTGTTGGGACCCTCTACAATAAACTCTCTTGGATTTTTCTATCTCAGAGGCATTTTTTTGTGGTGACGAGTTTCCAGTTGAGGAAAAAATGTCAAATGCAAGCAGTGTAAAGTTGCAAAGTGGTGCAACTTTTATTCTGCAACTCATATGAAGAAATGGAATATTACAACATGTTCATATGGGTACATTTACACTAGGCATGGTCCTATTTTGCACCCAAACACGCTGAATCACTCTGAGCTACATTGGACCTGTGATTTCCCTTAAGAGTCCAAAGTGATAAAAGATATCAATATTTGAAGGGTTATTTCTCAGAAACCATGACTCTTATAGACTCTCCATCTGAGGCTATGGGATCATGTTGGGACCCTTTACAATAACCTCCCTTGGTTTTTGCTATTTTAGAGGCATTTTCTCATGGTGATGAGTTTTCAGTTGAATTTTTTTTTATCAAAATGCAAGTAGTGTAAAGTTGCAAAGTGGTACAACTTTCGTTCTGGAACTTGTATGACCAAATGGACTGTTCCAAAATATCTGTATGGGTATTTTTACACTAGGAATGGTTCTCTTTTTCACCCAAACACGCCGAATCACTCTGAGCTACATTGGACTGATGATTTCTCTTAAGAGTCCAAAGTGATAAAAGACAACAATCTTTGAAGGGCTATTTCTCGGAAACCATGACACTTATAGAATCTTCGTCTGAGACTATAGGATTTTCTTGGGACCCTCTACAATAACCTCTTTCGATTTTTTCTATCTCAGAGGCATTTTCTCGTGGTGACGAGTTTTCAGTTGAGGAAAAAGTTGTCAAATGCAAGTAGTGTAAAGTTGCAAAGTGGCACAAATTTCATTTTGCAACTCATATGAAAAAATGGACTATTAAAACATGTATGGATGGCTATGTTTAATCTAGGCACGGTCCTTATTTTCACCCAAACATGCCGAATCACTTTGAGCTACATTGGACCAACGATTTCTCTTAAGAGTCCAAAGTGATAAAAGACAACAATCTTTGAAGGGCTATTTCTCAAAAATGGTGATGATTATAGAATCTCCATCTAAGGCTATGGGATCATCTTAGGACCCTCTACAATAACCTCTCTCAATTTTTTCTATGTCAGAGGCATTTTCTCGTGGTGACGAGTTTTCAGTTGAGGAAAAAGCTGTCAAATGCAAGCAATCTGAAGTTGCAAAGTGGTGCAACTTTCATTTTGCAACTCATATGACCAAATGGAATGTTCCAACATGTTCAGATGGGTATTCTTATGCTAGGAATGGTCCTATTTTTCACCCAAACATGCCAAATCACTCCAAGCTACATTGGACCAACGATTTCCCTTAAGAGTCCAAAGTGATAAAAGGTAGCAATATTTGAAGGGATATTTCTCAAAAAAGGTGAAGCTTATAGAATCTCTGTCTGAGGCTATGGGATCATTTTGGGACCCTCTACAATAAAATCTCTTGGTTTTTGCTATCTCGAAGGCGTTTACTCGTGGTGACGAGTTTTCAGTTGAGGAAAAAGTTATCAAATGCAAGTAGTGAAAAGTTGTAAAGTGGTGCAACTTTCATTCTACAAATCATATGACCAAATGGACTATTCCAACATGTTCAAATGAATACGTTTACACTAGGCATGGTCCTTTTTTTCACCCAAACACACCGAATCACTCTGAGCTACATTAGATCGACAATTTCCCTTAAGAGTCCAAAGTGATAAAAGACAACAATCTCTGAAGGGCTATTTCTCAGAAATTGTGTCACCTAGAAACAATTTATTTGAGTGCATAGGATCATGTAGGGCCCCTCTACAATAACCTCTCTCAGTTTTTGATATCTCTAAGGCAGTTTCCTATGGTGTCGAGTTTTTAGTTGATGGAAAAAGGGTCAGATGGATGTGATGTAAAGGTGCACAGAGGTTTAAGGTTCATTTTGTTCCTTGTGAGTAAGTGAAAAAGTGATTCATTTAGTCAAATACACTAAGTCATGAACTACACACATGAATACAAATTATACACATTAAAACACATAGGTCATAAAGTATACATTGGAATACTCATAAGTGACAAAGTATACACATAAGTTGTAAAGTGTACAATTGAATATACATAAAATATGCACAATACACATGATATTATCATTCAATAATTGCTATCAAATATAGGTTTTATAAAATTCCATGTAGGCATAGAACAAATGGCCATAATACATAGTCATTTCCTAATAGGGGAAGGAAATAGATCATGTGTTGCCTTCATGGTCAATATAATCTTCTAGAACAGTAGCACATTGACATTATGGAGTGAAAAACACCTATACAAACCATCAAGGTAGCAGTTAAATTGCATACAATAAAAAAAATGCTTAGAATAAGAAATCTTTATTATTATAAACAACCTAAGTGATGATGAAATGGTAATGCAAACTAGAAAAGATGCTTAAAATAAGAAATCTATATTATTCTAATTTGTCACATACCTCTAGCAAAGGATTAGAGTTGGCTATTATTATAGAAGCTCCATGATCAATCGTGCCAAGAACATCACAATATACTTCGATTAAGAAATCTACATGATCAAAATAGAAAAGATGCTTAGACTAACAATTTTATATTATGCTAAAAAACTTGAATGATGATGAATTGGTAATGCAAACTAGAAAATATTTTTAGAATAGAAAATCTATATTATTCTAAACAATCTAAATAATGAACATTAGTAGATAAAAAATATTAAAATGTGATGAAGAATATCATACCTGTCCAATACAAAAAATGATCCACTACTCAAGTGTGCCTAAAGGGTCATCTCTTACCTTCAAAGTTTCTAGTAATGCTTCATGATCAAAACTACTAAATGTCCATAGTTTTTTTGTTTTTGGTCTAGCATGATGTCTCAATAACTTAACATTTGTTGCTATAACAAGGTGTGAATAAATGAGAATGGTTTTGTGTTTCTCATAGTTTTCAAATGTAGGTACGCCATTCTTTCTAATCATATATGTTCGCAACCAAGTTCCGAAAACAACAACTGAACCTGTGTGACCATAAGTTTTTTATCAACATCTAAATATACTTAGAATAACAAATCTATATTTCATCTAAACAACCTAAATAATGATGAAATGGTTATGCAAAATTTCATAGATGCTTAGAATAAAAAATCTATATTAATGTAAACAACCTAAATGATGATGGAATAGTAATGCAATCAAGTTTGAGAAAGAACAACTGAACCTGTAGGATACATGAACCCATAATCATCGTTCATCAATTGTGTTAGTTTTTTCTTTCCTTGTACACATCATGCCAACCAATAGTCTGATCCCTCTTCATTCCCTTGTGGTGCTACAACAACATAGACATGTCATGGTTGTACAAGATCTGAAAAATGATTGTAGTCAAGTGAACTTTCCATTACATCTTCTAATAAGGATTGTGCTACAGATAAAGGGGTTAGGTACTATGGAATCCATGTATCTACCCACTCACTTGATTCGCATTGATCCCAATCACACTGAATACAATTATGACAAAAACAAGTTATCTCTTGTGTACATATGGTCCATGCACTCGCATTTGTGCTTTGAAATGAATGCATCTTTGAAGAATCTCTAATTATTTGACATTCCATTTTGTCTCCCATTGTGCCCTCCTCAACCAACCAAAATAACCTACACACTTGTGAATCAAGTGTCCCTCCTCGAAATAGTGCATAATTACACCAATCCATAATAGAACGTGCATCATTGAATTTTTCACCACCTCTAATCTTCATTTGTTCCTTAACCAAAGCTCTCTTCACACATTCACCTACGCCATCATGCTCACCTTTTCCATGTCCTTCTTTGAAAAAAATCCAAATATGTGGTACACCCCTCTCTATATGCATCCTGCTCAACCAATAAAACATGTGAGCATTCTTGAATTTCCCTATGTAGTTATCTGACAAAATCAAATGTTGACCCATTGCAATTCCTTTTTCCTGCAAGAGCTCAATTTTTTTTTAAAACAATTTTGTACAAAATCAGATGAATGAGATCTATCATCACTCATGTAAAAATGGTAATCCCTGATTATCTTCCTATCCTCTTCTATACTATTAGGGGCATGCCTATATGTTATGTGGACAAAAATAACAATTTGAATAGAATTATAATATTGTGATTGAACTTCATTTTATGGTTGCAATGTGTAATTTTTAGCAAAATCAACTACAGATACAATAGTTCTAATGGGGAAAGAGTCCTTACACATCCTGAATTGTTGATCCAACCACTGTGACCTGTGGCTATGCCTTTCATACTTATAGAAAATATTTTTCTTAAAATATGAAATAAAATCAGCAATACTTACCTCTCTTGCAACCAACTCGCATCTAGAACCCTCACCTCCACTCTTTAATGTGTATTTGACTGTCTCATACTTGTTTTTCTCAAAAAAATGTTAGCAAAATCATGATCGCTGCCCTCATGAAAGAATTTTACAAACTTTGATAAACCACCACATTACAAACACGTTCCATTTAAACAATAATTTCTATCTAACAACTCCCTAGATGACTTGGGAAGTGTCATTGCATGACACTCCTACAACATTTCATCATTATGCATAGTAGAACGAATACGGCATAACAATTCATGATACATTGAAAACTCAACATGGTATTTACAAAAACATGTATTACAAACCTTCATAGGAACACAATAAAATGGCTTGCAAGACTCAAAATCCCTTTGTGATATTTACAAATGTGGATGTTCTTGAAAAAATTGTTTGTACAAAATTATTTGGCTACATTCCAAAAAATGTTTAGGATGTAGTGTACGATCTCGATTACCAGTTTGTAACTTTAAAAAATCCTTTGCATTTGGTGATACTCTAGAGTGAGAATTCCAATATTGTTCAATTTTCATCTTTACATTATTGGTTAGCTTTTTATTGACATGTTGAAGCCTCCCACTAAAATCCCACGTATCATTTTGAAGATCACTATCGAGTCTTCCTCTTCTTGAGAGTGCTCTATTCAATGTTTTACGATTTAAGTCAAAATCAATAGAAGTTTATCTCATTAAACGAGCATTTCTAAAATGATGGCTTACTAGTGAGGTTGTGATCACTCTTCAATCAACCCTTTTATCTTTTTCCTTACTAGTCTTTCCAATAGAGGTTAGAGCATTAAAAATATTTTTCACAATAAGACTATTTTTTTTCAATTTTTTTGTGAGAAGAATTTTCAATTTTTTTTAATAATGGTCTCATTTTGTAGATCTTAAGTAATTGCACAAAAAATTGGCATTGTTTGGTTAATTTCTTATCAGAGAAGAATTCACTGAACATTTTTGTAGCCCACAAACGAACCGTTCATTGTGACCTTTTTCCTTGAAGATTATCAATTATGTTCTCATCTATTTCAACCAACCATTTAGGGTTTCTTTTGTAATTAGGGGTTACATAAGGTTCATTTTCAACATCTTCAATGTTATCAACATTTTCATTTTCGAATACAATGTTATTAATATTTTCATTCTCACTATTTTCAATATTTTCAACATTTTCAAAAACAATTTCATTTTCAACAACATTTTCATTCTCAATGTTGTTCACATTTTTATTTTCAATTTCAATTTCCACATTTTCAATTTCCATGTTTTCATTTTCAATTTCAATATGATGTTCAATATTTTCAATTTCTATTTTATCTTCACTTGAATTAACATTTAATGGTTCTGAAGAAGCTTCAATTTGAATATTTTGCATACATTGTCTTCTTTTCCTATGACTTTCTCTATCTTTTTCTCTATATGCTTCAATTTGATCTACTATAAGTTTCCTTTTACCTTTTCTTTTATGCTGACTGCTACTCCCCATTCCACAAACAAAAACACACACACAAATGATTGGAATTCTAAAAAAAGGGTTAGAGAATCTTTGAAAAGATAAATTTCATCTGATGTAGATAGAAAGCACAAGAATTTCATGACAGAAAGAATGTAGGGACTGTTGCAATAGTCAAACCGGTCCCTTTTTTTATATAACTTACAAAACGGATATCTATTTCATTATGCTCGTCTGCCTATAAAAAAATAACAAATATCGGTAATGCTTTCCACTTAACACACCTTGAGCCTACATGCCTGAAATTCCACACAATCCTAAAAAAGGAAATGAATATCCGTGATTTTATTTTTAAGAATTATTATTTCTTATCATATATGATATATATTTATTATATATTAATATATAATATATTTATTATATATTAATATATAATATATTTATTATATATTAATATATAATATATATATTATATATTATTATATATTATATATTTATATATTAATATATAATATATAATAATATATTAATATAATATTAATATATATTAAATATATTATATTAATATAATATTAATATATATTAAATATATTATATTAATATATAATATAATTAAAATATAATATATATTATCCCACTCTTCCTCCCTCCCTCCCTCTCTTCCTCTTCCTCTTCCTCTCTCACTCTCTCTCTCCCTCTCTCTCTCCCTCCCTCTCCAAATCACCCTCTCTCTCTCTCTCTCTCTCTCTCTCTCTCTCTCTCTCCCTCTCTCTCTCTCCCTCTCCTCCTCCCTCCTCTCAACTCCCTCTCTCTCTCTATATCTCTCTCTCTCTCTCTCTCTCTCTCCAACCCTAAACCCTCTCTCTCCCTCTCCCTCCCTCTCCCTCCTTCCCTCTCCCTCTCCTCCCTCTCTCTCCCATTCTCCCTCCTCTCCCTCTCCTCCCTCTCTCTGTCCTACTCTCCCTCTCCCTCCCACTCTCCCACTATCCCTCTCTCTTTCTCTCTCCCCTTCCCACTCTTCCTCTCTCTCCTACTCTCCCACTCTCCCTCTCCCTCACTCTTAATCCATCTCTCTCACTATAATAAATACCTCTAATTTGCTCTGCTTTTTGCTTCCACCCAACGTTTTAATGTATTTTTTGCCAATTTTTTGAAAACATTGGCGCTATTTATCGGGATGGCGCTATTTTTGGCATTTATTTGCGCCGATCAGGACTAGTCAGCGCTAATTTAGATGCTAATGTACGCTAGAATTATCAACGCCTTTAGTGCCGATATTGGCTTCGAGTGTGGCATCGCCGTTATCATCGCCTTTGGCTTCGAGTTTAGCTTCGGGTATAGCACCGATTTAGACACCCATATGTTGAAGAGACTTATTTATATGTCTCATTGACGATCTAAAATAGTGAAATGTCAACAAGATACAGGCATATCGAGGAGAGAATCACTTACACCACATCGACAAGGTATATCTACAATTGCTCGCTGAAACACAACTCTTGGATATAACGAAGTAATGTCGATGATACATTGAGATATCGGTAAGAAAAATAAGATTGTCTCATTGACACTCTTCAAGTAATGATAAAAAAAATACACTGTTAGACCGCCAGGAGGGTGAGCAACATATGTGGTAGAGCGGTATACACCGCAACCCTACAACAAGAAGCCTTGAGCAAGGCGATAGTGCGGTAAACAACTGAAGAGAAGGGAAAACCACCACCATACCACAACTATAATCATGAGTCTCCTCGACATGGCAGAGTTACACCGATATATAAAGAAATACCGCCGAAGGAAAATATCGATGAGATAGTGGCATATCAACAAGAGATATTAACTTGTCCCATCGACACCGACAACCAACATCAGAGGAACATAAGATCTAATGTCAATGAGACATTGAGATATCGGTAAGACAAAGAAGATTGTCTCATCGACACTCTTCAAGTAATGATCAAAAGCATACACCGCTATACCACCGAGAAGGTGAGAAACATATGCTGTAGAGCGGTATACACCACAACCCCATAGCAAGAAGCCTTGAGCAAGGCAATAGTGCAGTAAACAATAGAAGGGAAGGGAAAAACACCGCCATAATGTAGAGGGTATAATAAGAGACGACGGTAGTACGTTAATCGTGGCAAAAAATCACGTTATTCACAATCCATTTGAATAAATCATTTAAGGAATCAAGAATATAGCCCGCCAAAATACTCTAAAAATCTAATAAACATACTCTTATTTTTTTTTCGAAATCTTATTTTCAAGCATAGCTCGCTAGAATGGAGTTTTCATTTTAATAACCTTATTTTCAGGCGTAGCCCACCAAAATGGAGAAGTGTTTTAGTAAAGAATGACAAAGAATGGTAAGGAGATGTGCATGATAGGAGGCATATGATTCATTGTTGTTTATCAATTCCAGCTTTGATCAACAAGGGTTACAATGTTCGCGCTATTGTTTGTAATCCAGGTATTTAATTGACATATGTTTACATAATCTCAAATTCCTTTAGATGCTTTTGAAGTATCAATGTATCCTATATAGGGTTTAGAATGACTTCTTTTAATTAAAATAAATAAATCAGATGCTTTTGAAGTATCAATGTGTCCTAAATAGGGTTTAGAATAATTTCTTTTAATTTTAAAAATAAATAAATGATGTATTTTCCTGTGATTAGATAATGTGCAGATCTCCTAAATCTGCCCTAGCACACTGTCCTCTTTCACACTATGTTCATTACTCCAGCTGCTAGGGTTTTGCATTTGACATCTTTAATATCTTCATGATAGTGGATTTTAAATAGATCCCAATCTTTGCTTTAATCTTTATCATGGTAACCCTTGAGTTCCCTAATCCACCTTCAATCTCTTCGAAGAATGTTGTCTTAAGCTAGACTGCATAGTATGCATATAAATCAAGTCCTTCATACCTGCCATTGTTCCAAACCACCACTCATCACCTTGCTTAAAATGTTTCCTCCATAAGCACAATACCATGTTTTAAAATCATGGTTGCCAGTGATTGACCATTAAGTTCACTACTTTCATCAAGATACAATGAGATTTTTGTCTTCAAACTTAAGATATTATGTAGGATAACATTGTGAATTGTTTGTTGTGTACAATTTGATTTTATTGCACATTTACTGCTTTGCTAACTGCCTTAAGACTGGATATTGCACCATCAACTGCAATCTTAAACAACTCATTCACTGTTACTTGAAGATTCCTTTCATGAGCACCCTTGTATAAAATCAAACTTTGCCCTATAGACTACCTACTTACTTACTAATATAGGGGACTCATTGTTTCATGGTATTTTGAGTTTTATTTAGAAGGGGTTAATATGTGGCATTTTTATGTGTAGGAAGAATAGATTGTGATGCAACGTTTGGGTATGGACGGTTCAGGAAAAATTGGATTGCTATCAGTGTCATAACTAGGTTGGATTGTACCTTGAGCCGATGTGAAACACTTCTAGGTGTTCTCTTCAAACTTGCTCTTTTCGCCTTGGTATGGTTTAAAGGATGGTTTGGATCATCTCGTCCAAATCTTAATAACCCAATTGGATCTTGGGTATTAGTATGTGATTCATCAAAATCTTCTACCTATCAACAAATACAAGCATTATTTAATGTTTGGCAACAATTGGAACGTACCTATCTTTTTAAGTTTCTATGTTATGTTAATTATGCTTTAGTTAAGAAATGATGTAACTTTTGTGAACGGACCTGAAGCTTGTTGCTTCCCGTACAAATAGGGAAACCAAGGTCCGATTTTGATCATCATATCATCATCATTTCAATTCATTAGAATAGATACTAGACTGTCTCATCCACTTATTCATATCAAAATAAATCATGTTATGTATGTTTATATTTTGAGCAATATAATGGAGCAAATACATTATAACTCATAATCCATCTTTAGTGTTCAATTGTTGTGTCGATTTTCATGCTTATTTATTGCTTTGTTGTCTGCAAAGTGGTATTTTCAAGTTGTTTAAATCTGTAAGATTTATCAGGGCACATTTGTTGTTGTTTTTTGGTCCAATTTGAGGTGCAATTGTAAGGATTTGTCTTTTTAATTATACTTTCTGACATTTTTCTTGATACAAATTTTTACTTTAGAATTATGGTATTCCTATGGAGGAAATTTGTCTGTTGTAATTATTGTAGGAAGGAGTTAACACTAGCAAGTAGAGGAATGTGTTTTAAATTCCTGAAGGACTTGAAGCATTGATGAAGGTATTGTTGGCGGCGTTGGACATACGTTCGACATTAATGGTGAGGTCTGACAATAGGATGTGTTTTAAAGACACACAAGAAATTTAGTCCGATGCTTCTCAGTTTGCAGTGGCAAGGAATGTAATAGGTTTGCGGTGTGAGGAAGTTTGGAAGCTAGCATACCAAAGCAGAAATGGAGGCCAATTTCACTCTACATTCAAGGAGAAAATTGGACCCTTTTGTTGGCAAAGCAATTGTGAAGAGGCTGAGAGGATTGTTCCTCTCCAACGATGTGAAGGTGGTACGATCTGTGCAAAAAATCCTGGGTACTGGCTTCAAATATTTGAATCATAGGTATCATACTAATATGGATATTTACTCACTGATCATGGCATGGGGGCTGGACTTAGGAGAGTCAGTGGAGGAAGTGAGGAAAGTAATGAAGGTGTTGGTACACAAGGATTTCTTAGTGAATATGGAACGTATCCTGGAACGGGCTATACCAGGAGAAGGATTTGATGTGAGTGAAGGCATGAAAGATCATGTGTACCTTGAAGCAGCAGAGATAAACCATCCCTTCATTAGGTGGCCAGAAGGAATCACCAAATCTATGTGGAGAGGAGGAGAGGAGCTAAGATGGAAAGCCCTGAAATTTTGTGTAGAAATAATGGAGGTTGAGATGGTCATTGAGGGACTCAAATATGTCACCAGAGAGGATTTGCGAGAGAAGAAAGGTTTGCGCTCAAGGAAGAAGATGAAGCCAATCAAGGAAATATTCCCAATGTAACTGGGTAGCACGTCAGGCACTTCCGCGTAAATTGAAGCTCAATTTTGGTTAAAATACAATTTATATCTTCGTTTTTGTTGTACGTTTTCTGGGGTTAAGCCCTATTTTTTATTTGAAAATATAAATAGTATGGGGTATGGGTAATAGTAGATAGGGTTGTTTATAGACGGATTGAGTAGTTTTTTTTTGGTTTGTTGGGAACTGTGGTGGTTAAACAAACATATTTTAGAAGTTGTTGGATGGACTTAATTTTTGAAGTTGATGTAAATTCTGCATTATTATTAATAAAATCAAATATTATCATTGATAAAAAAAATACAGTAGGTTGCATGTTAAGTTTCAAACATTTTCTTTGCATTTTTTTGTATATATTATTTTCTCAGTGCATCATTATGTAACAACAATTTCACTTTTGAGATATACAGTAAAAATAAATGAAAGCACATGTTTTCTTTGTCAAGGGAAATGTATGGTGAATACCCTATGTCTTTCAGATAAGTGTGCAAGCAAAATAAGACATAACTGATTGAATCTGATTTTCCACTGTAAAATTGTTTTTTTATGTGCTTTTTACTTTTTGCATGTGGATTACCCTCAAAAAGAGACTACTTATATTTTCTTAAATGAAGCCTTTACATTTCCTATCTACGAAAGGAATTTACTGCTTGACAATAGGTTCGTGAACTTCATAGAAATTAAGATTGGTGTAAAAGGCCATCCCCACAAATGTTGTTTGGTCTAGAATTATAATGGAAAATAAAAAATCTTGCTAGGAAAATAAAACAGGTTTTCAATTTTCCAAGTATAGCATAATATTACTGAAGCATTTAAAAGTTTAGGCCATAAGAATCATCCTTTTTTAAACATGGATTGCAAATAATTCTAAAAATTTAGAAGTCTTGGTCATTAACATTATTGTCTGCTACAATATCCACGGTCTCCTACAATGTCCACCCACTTTCCTCTCAGTGATTTATTATTTCTACGTCGTCCATGTCCTCTCTCCATGGCCTCCTTTGTGAATAAAAATAATGCCACAAAAGCTTTCATTGCACTACCGCTGAGAAGGAAGAAGCAACTTGCGGGACTACGGTAAAAACCACTCTACCGCATCGAGCTGATGAAGGATCTGTAGGACAACGGTGGTCACCGCACTACCACACACCATTCGTAGAAGACTTGCGAGAGTCACTGCAACATCACCAAATCCTTAAGGAGGAGGAGCAGCAGGAGGACGAGGATATGTTTATGCCTTAGTATTTCATGGATTTGATGGAATTGTGATTGATTTTTGTTGTAGCGGATCAACAGAGGTTCAAATTTTTTTGAACAATGGATTTTTATGCTTCAAAACAAGGTCTGTGGTGCTCATCTTGGTTCACAATTTACTTTTGTTTTTTATTTTATTTTGTATTATATTGCAATGCCCTCTGTTTGTTTGTGGAAAGTTTTTAGTGCAAAGGCTAGTCTATTTAAGCCCTGAAAGGCCTTGCATGTATATGTTTTAAATTGATGCTCCTTTTTAAGAAGGCTTTAGTAATAGTTGGGGTTTCACTTAAAGCATTTATTTTTAATTTGCCATTAAGCTTACGAGGATCTGTTAAAGAAAGAAAAAAATGTGAGACAAGGTAGTGAAAATGAAATAAGCTCCGTGAGTCTCGATATCTTGACCTCTGGACACAAATATGTGGTCGAATACTTTTGTTCTAGAAGCTTCAATTTTATGTGATTCTTTTTGCTTTTTCTTCTTGGGTTTTAGAGGAGCCTGATCTTAATTTTGGTGTTTGAGTATTTTATGTTTTTAATTTATATCCATTTTGACTGTTGATAATTTGGGGTTTTATCTGTGAAGGATTCATTCTTTTTGTGATTGTAAGGGAAGGAGGAGGAGGGGGCTGTAGAAACAAGAAACCTAGACTAATTGTAATGAATATGATATATATATTTTTTTGCAAGAGCAACTTGAGGTGAGTCTGGTGGTCATATAAATGAAGAGAGGAAGGGAGGAGAGCTACATGGGGGGTGCTCAAGTGAAGTGCCCTTCTACATCTAGAGGCGAATCGTAAGTTCTTGTCCTTATCCTTGTTAATTGAAAGCTAATTGTTTTATCGTCATATGTTTTTGAGAGAATTGTTAAAGGAATTTAATCCCTAGTTACTATGTTTGCTTGTATTTTAGTGGGGAGACTATATCTCTATTTTTTTTTGAATGCCTTAAAATGAGTGCATGCATTATGGATAGCATGATCTTATTTGCGGGATATAATCAGTCTACAGTTTTCACATCTTTCCTTTTTTACATGTGTGTTTCTGTAGTCCATGATTATGTAATCTAATATTTTAGATGAGGCTACTCCCATGGCTCTCTTACATGTTTTGTGTTTATGCAGTCCTATCCCTCTCTTGTTGTTCTTCCTCAATTTCATCAAGATCATACATTGACCTTCTTGCCCCTCCTAAAGTTTGGACCACATCCATTACCTCCACATAAAACTAGACATCCTTGGTCTTCTTAGTTCCTAGGCCATGATATGGTTATGCAAATGAAAATGAAGCAAAGTAATCATCTCCTTCTCCGCTGGCTAGAAGAATGCATGCTTAATGTTTTGATATGTGATATCATCTCTCTCTTCTGCTCTCATGGTTGAATACCAAAATCTTTTAGATGAGGCTTCTCCCATAGCTCTCTTACTCGCTTGGCAAATCATTAAGGAGGAGGAGTGGTAAGAGGATGAGGATATGTTTATGAATTAGTATTTCATGGATTTGATGGAATTGTGATTGATTTTCATTGCAGTGGATCGACGAAGGTTCAAATTTTTTTGAACAACGAATTTATGTGCTTCAAAACAAGGTCTGTGGTGCTCATCTTGGTTCACAATTTACTTTTGTTTTTTATTTTATTTTGTATTATATTGCAATTATGTCTATTTGTTTGTGGAAAGTGTTTAGTGTAGAGGCTAGTCTATTTAAGCCCTGAAAGGCCTTGCATGTATATGTTTTAAATTGATGCTCCTTTTTAAGAAGGCTTTAGTAATAGTTGGGGTTTCAATGAAAGCATTTATTTTTAATCTTCCATTAAGCTTGTGAGGATCTATTAAAGAAAGAAAGAAATGCGAGACAAGGTAGTGAAAATGAAATAAGCTCTGCGAGTCTCGATCTCTTGACCTTTGGACACAAATATGTGTTCGAATAATTTTGTTCCAGAAGCTTCAATTTTATGTGATTCTTTTTTTCTTTTTCTTCTTAGGTTTTAGAGGAGCCTGATCTTAATTTTGGTGTTTGAGTATTTTGTGTTTTTAATTTATATCCATTTTTATTGTTGAGAATTTGGGGTTTTGTCTATGAAGAATTCACGATTTTTGTGATTGTAAGGGAAGGAGGAGGGGCTTGTAGAAACAAGAAACCTAGACTAATTGTAATGAATATGATATATATATATTTTGCAAGAGCAGCTTGAGGTGAGACTGGTGGTCATATAAATGAAGAGACGAAGGGAGGAGAGCTACATGGGGGGTTCTCAAGTGAAGTGCCCTTCTAAATCTAGAGGTGAATTGTAAGTTCTTGTCCTTATCCTTGTTAATTCAAAGCTAATTTTTTTATCATCGTATGTTTTTGAGAGAATTGTTAAAGGAATTTAATCCCTGGTTACTATGTATGCTTGTATTTTAGTGGGGAGACTATATATCTATTTTGTTTTTTGAATTCCTTAAAATGAGTGCGTGCATTATGGATAACATGATCTTATTTGCGAGATATAACTAGTCTACAGTTTTTGCATCTTTCCTTTTTTACATGTTTTGTGTTTCTATAGTCCATGATTATGTAATCTAATCTTTTAGATGAGGCTGATCCCATAGCTCTCTTACATGTTTTGTGTTTATGCAGTCTTGTCCCTCTCTTGCTATTCTTCCTCAATTTCATCAAGATCATACATTGACCTTCTTTCCCCTCCTAAATTTTGGACCACATCCATTACCTCCACATAAAACTAGACATCCTTGGTCTTCTTGGTTCCCATGACATGATATGGTTGTGAAAATGAAAATGAAGCAAATTAATCATCTCCTTCTTCGCTAGTTGGAAGAATGCATGCTTAATGTTTTGATACGTGATATCATCTCTCTCTTCTGCTCTTATGGTTGAATACTGAAATCCATTAGGGTGGGCCTCTAGAGTTACAATCATCTTTCATCCTCTTCCACCAAATGCTGGCCTGATCCACATGTCTGCCAACCTAATTGGCTTTGTTTTTAAAAGCTGAAGGTTCTCCTGAGTCACCAGTGTAGCTCTCTCTGCCTTTTCAGACTCTTATTGCTACAGATCATCTCTGAGATTTAATAATTTGTACCACATGGTCGATGTGCTTTGAATCTTTGCATCTAAAGGAAATTTCCTTAACATAAATACTGCTAGGTAATTTCAATGTTTCCATTGTAGTTGGCATTAAAGCTAGTACCTCCAACATTGAAAATTATCCTTATATATGAATTCCCTCCATCTTGTTGGCTTGTAACACTCTTGACGGTGGCTACATGAAATCTCATTCTGATTCCTCTTCTACATCAGAAGGTTCATATCCTTGATCTGTCCCTTTTGAATTATCAAAATCAGAATCACTAGCTTCCATATTCAAAAATTCCCAACCACCATCTTCAATAAATTTATCTAGATCATCAGTAATAGTCTTCAAAATTGGCCACTAGTTCAAGTTCATTTTGCTTTCATAATACTTTATATCCATGGAGTTTAGCCATTCCTTGATGCCATCAAGCGAATTTTGAGGAACGGTGTACATTTATAGTACATCCCACTTGAAGTATTTGAAAAAAATAGCCATATCAAATGACTTTTTCCCAAGTCCTACTCTCTCAAGGTTAACAATTCTCAATCTCACTAATAGCGATTACTAAGAAAGGTAATTCCACCAACTCTACCAAACAATTTACCATAGGAACAATAAAAGTAAAGTCATGTTTTAGTTATATATGATGATGATCTTATCAGTATTGACTTGTCAATTTATATACATTAAAAGTGGTTAATGATTTTTGGATGGATATTTATTAAGTATGATGATTTTAATTTACTGCTCATGATGGATGTTGTCAAATTCAGTTAAATTATAGATATTTGACTCACTTGTTTTTATTATAGATGATGATCATGTTACAATAATTATATTGTTATTTAATCATATGATTTATTTAAGAGGCATGATATATTTAACTAATCAAATTGAAATAAAACATATTAAATTAATAAATGGAAGCAAAACAAGAAGCATTTTTGAAAGCAAAAAATGAAGCAACAATGGAAGCCAAAATAGAAGCAATCTTGAAAGAAAAATTGGAAGAAAAACTAGAAGCAAACCAAGAAGAAAAATTGGAAGCAAAATTGGAGCAAATCTGGAAGCAAACCCGAAAGAAAACCTAGAAGCAAAACCAGAAGCAAACATGGAAGCAAAATCGAAAGAAAAACTGGAAGCAAAACCAAAAGAAAACATGGAAGAAAAATCAGAAACAAAATTGGAAGAAAAAATGGAAGCAAACTTGGAAGCAAAACTAGAAGCAAAACTAGAAGCAAAACTAGAAGTAAAACCAGAAGCAAACTCGAAAGAAAACTTGGAAGAAAACCGGAAGCAAAACTAGAAGGAAAACTGGAAGCAAAACTGGAAGCAACATTGGAAGAAAACCCGGAGGAAAAACTAGAAGCAAAATTGGAAGCAAACCTGGAGGCAAAACTAGACGTCAAATTGGAAGCAAAACTAGAAGAAAAAATGGGAGTATACATGGAAGTAAAACCGCAAGCCAAATTGGGCTCCCATTTCAGCGCAATTTCTGACGTTACTACCCAATGCAATTTTAGGCACCAACAGAGGTGCTATAATGTCCCAACGCTAAAGTTGATGCTATACACAATGCTAAATCCGACACAAAAATTGGTGCAAAATCTGATGCCGAGCTAGCCATGCCTGTTTGAGCCGAGTTTGGCACCAACCAAATTGTTCAATTCATGCACTCAAATACACTAAAATCCAACGCAAAAGTTGGCGCTAATTTCCTATTGTGTTTTCTCTCTCTCTCTCTCTCTCTCTCTCTCTCTCTCTCTCTCTCTCTCTCTCTCTCTCCCCTCTCTCCCTCTCTCCTCTCCTCTCCTCTCTCCTTCCTCCTCTCCGTCCTCTCCTCCTCTCCTCTCCTCTCTCTCCTCTCCTCACTCCTATCTCTCCTCTCCTCCTCTCTTCCTCTCCCTCCTCTCTCATCCTCCTCCTCTCTCTCTCGGTCTCTCTCTCCTCCTCCTCTCTCTCTCTGTCTCTCCTAGGCCTCAGTCCTCTCTCTCCTCTCTCCTCGTGGCTCTCTCTCTCTCTCTCTCTCTCTCTCCTCTCCTTCCCTCTCTCCTCTCTCCTCTCTCCTGAGCCAGCTCTCTCTCTCTCTCTCTCTCTCTCTCTCTCTCTCTCTCTCTCTCTCCTTCCCTCTCTCCTCCCCCCGTCTACCTCCTGTCCTCCTCCTTCTCACTCTCTCTCTCTCTCTCTCTCTCTCTCTTTCTCTCTCTCTCTCTCCCTCTCCTCCTTCCTCCCATCTCCTCCTCCTCCTCCTCTCCTCCTCCTCTCTCTCCTTTGTTTCCTCTCTCTCTCTCTCTCTCTCTCTCTCTCTCTCTCTCTCTCTCTCTCTCTCTCTCTCCCAATGTCCCTCTCTCCTCTCCTCCCCCTCCTTCTCTCCTTCCCTCTCCTCTCCCTCCCTCTCTCCCTCTCTCCCTCCCACTCTTTATCCTTTCTCTCTCTCTCTCTCTCCTCCTCCTATCTCTCTCTCTTTCTCTCTCTGTTGTCTGTCTGTCTCTGTCTCTCTCTATCTCCTCTCCTCTCCCTCTCTCCTCATCTCTCTCTCCCTCCCTCCCTCTCTCCCTCTCTCCCTCCATTGCTCTCTCTCTCTCCCACTCTCTTTCCCACTCTCTCTCCCTCACTCCCTCTC
>CM021108.1:541875562-541915202 GCA_007115665.2 Sequoiadendron giganteum
TGGACCCTTTTGTTGGCAAAGCAATTGTGAAGAGGCTGAGAGGATTGTTCCTCTCCAACGATGTGAAGGTGGTACGATCTGTGCAAAAAATCCTGGGTACTGGCTTCAAATATTTGAATCATAGGTATCATACTAATATGGATATTTACTCACTGATCATGGCATGGGGGCTGGACTTAGGAGAGTCAGTGGAGGAAGTGAGGAAAGTAATGAAGGTGTTGGTACACAAGGATTTCTTAGTGAATATGGAACGTATCCTGGAACGGGCTATACCAGGAGAAGGATTTGATGTGAGTGAAGGCATGAAAGATCATGTGTACCTTGAAGCAGCAGAGATAAACCATCCCTTCATTAGGTGGCCAGAAGGAATCACCAAATCTATGTGGAGAGGAGGAGAGGAGCTAAGATGGAAAGCCCTGAAATTTTGTGTAGAAATAATGGAGGTTGAGATGGTCATTGAGGGACTCAAATATGTCACCAGAGAGGATTTGCGAGAGAAGAAAGGTTTGCGCTCAAGGAAGAAGATGAAGCCAATCAAGGAAATATTCCCAATGTAACTGGGTAGCACGTCAGGCACTTCCGCGTAAATTGAAGCTCAATTTTGGTTAAAATACAATTTATATCTTCGTTTTTGTTGTACGTTTTCTGGGGTTAAGCCCTATTTTTTATTTGAAAATATAAATAGTATGGGGTATGGGTAATAGTAGATAGGGTTGTTTATAGACGGATTGAGTAGTTTTTTTTTGGTTTGTTGGGAACTGTGGTGGTTAAACAAACATATTTTAGAAGTTGTTGGATGGACTTAATTTTTGAAGTTGATGTAAATTCTGCATTATTATTAATAAAATCAAATATTATCATTGATAAAAAAAATACAGTAGGTTGCATGTTAAGTTTCAAACATTTTCTTTGCATTTTTTTGTATATATTATTTTCTCAGTGCATCATTATGTAACAACAATTTCACTTTTGAGATATACAGTAAAAATAAATGAAAGCACATGTTTTCTTTGTCAAGGGAAATGTATGGTGAATACCCTATGTCTTTCAGATAAGTGTGCAAGCAAAATAAGACATAACTGATTGAATCTGATTTTCCACTGTAAAATTGTTTTTTTATGTGCTTTTTACTTTTTGCATGTGGATTACCCTCAAAAAGAGACTACTTATATTTTCTTAAATGAAGCCTTTACATTTCCTATCTACGAAAGGAATTTACTGCTTGACAATAGGTTCGTGAACTTCATAGAAATTAAGATTGGTGTAAAAGGCCATCCCCACAAATGTTGTTTGGTCTAGAATTATAATGGAAAATAAAAAATCTTGCTAGGAAAATAAAACAGGTTTTCAATTTTCCAAGTATAGCATAATATTACTGAAGCATTTAAAAGTTTAGGCCATAAGAATCATCCTTTTTTAAACATGGATTGCAAATAATTCTAAAAATTTAGAAGTCTTGGTCATTAACATTATTGTCTGCTACAATATCCACGGTCTCCTACAATGTCCACCCACTTTCCTCTCAGTGATTTATTATTTCTACGTCGTCCATGTCCTCTCTCCATGGCCTCCTTTGTGAATAAAAATAATGCCACAAAAGCTTTCATTGCACTACCGCTGAGAAGGAAGAAGCAACTTGCGGGACTACGGTAAAAACCACTCTACCGCATCGAGCTGATGAAGGATCTGTAGGACAACGGTGGTCACCGCACTACCACACACCATTCGTAGAAGACTTGCGAGAGTCACTGCAACATCACCAAATCCTTAAGGAGGAGGAGCAGCAGGAGGACGAGGATATGTTTATGCCTTAGTATTTCATGGATTTGATGGAATTGTGATTGATTTTTGTTGTAGCGGATCAACAGAGGTTCAAATTTTTTTGAACAATGGATTTTTATGCTTCAAAACAAGGTCTGTGGTGCTCATCTTGGTTCACAATTTACTTTTGTTTTTTATTTTATTTTGTATTATATTGCAATGCCCTCTGTTTGTTTGTGGAAAGTTTTTAGTGCAAAGGCTAGTCTATTTAAGCCCTGAAAGGCCTTGCATGTATATGTTTTAAATTGATGCTCCTTTTTAAGAAGGCTTTAGTAATAGTTGGGGTTTCACTTAAAGCATTTATTTTTAATTTGCCATTAAGCTTACGAGGATCTGTTAAAGAAAGAAAAAAATGTGAGACAAGGTAGTGAAAATGAAATAAGCTCCGTGAGTCTCGATATCTTGACCTCTGGACACAAATATGTGGTCGAATACTTTTGTTCTAGAAGCTTCAATTTTATGTGATTCTTTTTGCTTTTTCTTCTTGGGTTTTAGAGGAGCCTGATCTTAATTTTGGTGTTTGAGTATTTTATGTTTTTAATTTATATCCATTTTGACTGTTGATAATTTGGGGTTTTATCTGTGAAGGATTCATTCTTTTTGTGATTGTAAGGGAAGGAGGAGGAGGGGGCTGTAGAAACAAGAAACCTAGACTAATTGTAATGAATATGATATATATATTTTTTTGCAAGAGCAACTTGAGGTGAGTCTGGTGGTCATATAAATGAAGAGAGGAAGGGAGGAGAGCTACATGGGGGGTGCTCAAGTGAAGTGCCCTTCTACATCTAGAGGCGAATCGTAAGTTCTTGTCCTTATCCTTGTTAATTGAAAGCTAATTGTTTTATCGTCATATGTTTTTGAGAGAATTGTTAAAGGAATTTAATCCCTAGTTACTATGTTTGCTTGTATTTTAGTGGGGAGACTATATCTCTATTTTTTTTTGAATGCCTTAAAATGAGTGCATGCATTATGGATAGCATGATCTTATTTGCGGGATATAATCAGTCTACAGTTTTCACATCTTTCCTTTTTTACATGTGTGTTTCTGTAGTCCATGATTATGTAATCTAATATTTTAGATGAGGCTACTCCCATGGCTCTCTTACATGTTTTGTGTTTATGCAGTCCTATCCCTCTCTTGTTGTTCTTCCTCAATTTCATCAAGATCATACATTGACCTTCTTGCCCCTCCTAAAGTTTGGACCACATCCATTACCTCCACATAAAACTAGACATCCTTGGTCTTCTTAGTTCCTAGGCCATGATATGGTTATGCAAATGAAAATGAAGCAAAGTAATCATCTCCTTCTCCGCTGGCTAGAAGAATGCATGCTTAATGTTTTGATATGTGATATCATCTCTCTCTTCTGCTCTCATGGTTGAATACCAAAATCTTTTAGATGAGGCTTCTCCCATAGCTCTCTTACTCGCTTGGCAAATCATTAAGGAGGAGGAGTGGTAAGAGGATGAGGATATGTTTATGAATTAGTATTTCATGGATTTGATGGAATTGTGATTGATTTTCATTGCAGTGGATCGACGAAGGTTCAAATTTTTTTGAACAACGAATTTATGTGCTTCAAAACAAGGTCTGTGGTGCTCATCTTGGTTCACAATTTACTTTTGTTTTTTATTTTATTTTGTATTATATTGCAATTATGTCTATTTGTTTGTGGAAAGTGTTTAGTGTAGAGGCTAGTCTATTTAAGCCCTGAAAGGCCTTGCATGTATATGTTTTAAATTGATGCTCCTTTTTAAGAAGGCTTTAGTAATAGTTGGGGTTTCAATGAAAGCATTTATTTTTAATCTTCCATTAAGCTTGTGAGGATCTATTAAAGAAAGAAAGAAATGCGAGACAAGGTAGTGAAAATGAAATAAGCTCTGCGAGTCTCGATCTCTTGACCTTTGGACACAAATATGTGTTCGAATAATTTTGTTCCAGAAGCTTCAATTTTATGTGATTCTTTTTTTCTTTTTCTTCTTAGGTTTTAGAGGAGCCTGATCTTAATTTTGGTGTTTGAGTATTTTGTGTTTTTAATTTATATCCATTTTTATTGTTGAGAATTTGGGGTTTTGTCTATGAAGAATTCACGATTTTTGTGATTGTAAGGGAAGGAGGAGGGGCTTGTAGAAACAAGAAACCTAGACTAATTGTAATGAATATGATATATATATATTTTGCAAGAGCAGCTTGAGGTGAGACTGGTGGTCATATAAATGAGATGGCCCCATGTTCCTCCATTAAGTGCCCTTCTACAAATCTAGGGTGGTGGGATTCTGTCCACTAATTTTTATCCTTCCATTATATTTAAATTTAATCCCTTCTTCCTTCCATTTCATTCCATTCCATTATGTCCTTCTCCATTTTCCATCTTTCCATTATGCTGTCCTTTTCGTGATCCATACTCTCATGTTTTGTGTTTATACCGGTCTTGTTTTCTTCCTCCATTCCATCAAGATCCATTGTCCTTCCATTCCACATCCATTCCACCATTTTATGTCTTCCCATTTGTCTCGTTCATCGGCTCAGTGTCCATCTCCTTCCGTTAGGCCATGCTGTATATTTGTCCCATTGTCCATCTCTTTATGGTTGAATCCATTCAAACCTCCATCCATCCACCATGTCCATTTCCTTCCTCCACAGTCCTGTCCTTCCATTCTCCATTTCCTTCCTTCTTCCATTCCATTCTTCTTCCATGTGCCACCTTCCTTCCTTCCTTCATTCCGGTGTGTCGGCTCGGCTCTGGCTGGGCTCATCGGCTCATGGGCTCGGCTCGTGGGCTCCGTTCGGCTCGGGGCTCGGCCGGGGCTTTCTTCGGCCATTCGGCTGTCGGCTTTCCATTCCATGTCCCTCCGGTCCGACTCCTTCCTTGTGTTCTGTGTGTCTGCCTTCCGTTGGTCCTGTCCTTCCGTTCGGCTCCGTGCCATACTGTTGGTCGGTGTCCCGTCCATGTGTGTTTCCTCCGGTCCTTGTGTCTTGTCTGCGCTCCCTCCCTGCAGCTAAACCTAAGAAACTCTCTCTCTCCCTCCCTCCCTCTCTCCCTCTCTCCCTCCATTGCTCTCTCTCTCTCCCACTCTCTTTCCCACTCTCTCTCCCTCACTCCCTCTCAAGTCTCTCTCTCCCCCTCTCCCTTTCAAGTCTTTCTCTCACTCCCTCTCTTTATTATATAATGATTAAATATATATTAAAGATCTGAGAGGAAGATGGAGACTTCAAAGGGAGACTATGTATTAAATATATTATATAATATATTTCATATATACTATATATTATATATTAAACATATTATAGTATATATTATAATATAATACTATAATATATATTATATATTAGATATATCATAGTATATATCATATATTAGATATATTATAGTATATTTATATACAATAAATTTATAATAGAAAAAATGGATATCTGTTCCGTTTATAACAAATATCCATTTTGTTGAGGAGCAACCCTCGTTTTCAAAGGAGACTACGTATTAAAAATATTATATACTATATTTCATATATAATATATTATAATATATAAAAAATATATATTATATAATATATATGATATAATATATAATATATAATATATATGATATAATATATAATATATAATATATGTGAAATATATTATTGTATATTATAATAAATTTATTTTATAATAAACAAATATCTGTTATTATTTCCATTAGATTTGTTGCTAGGTGGGAATATAATATAGTTTTACATAACAGATATCCGCTTCTTTGAACACTTTATAACATGAATTGTTCCTCATTTTCATGAACCCTGCCTCATTTTCGCGACCTCCAGATATGTGATTTTTGCATTTTTTCTATTTTTTTTGTTAATTAGTAATTAATTTAAGTTTTGTTTGCATTTTTTGTAGTTTTATTGAATTTCTTCATTTCTATCTAAACTTACAAATAAATTTGAAACCCTAGTTAGTGGAAAACAAATAAAAAACATCAAACAAAAAAAATGAACATTCATTACTAGAAAAAAACAAAAAATTTAACCTAGAACACTAAACAAACATAAAATAGAACCTTCATTACCCCCTTTTTGCATTTTTTTAAACTGTTTTACATTCTTGTCTATTTTTACTTCATCTTTATCAATTATTCTCATGTTTTTCTTAAATTTTTGCTTTGTTTCTTATTCTTAAGTTAGTATTTCTTTGCTAAAAAAAATGTTTTTTAATTGTTTTGACTCTCCTCAACTCTCAAAATAGAAAGGATATTTTTTGGAAGTGCTCTAAATTTCCAATACTTTGTGAGTCTGGATCCATTGTTAGTACTGACCAAACAAAACATGTCCCTGCATCCATAGGGAAATGGGCGAAGTCAATGGGTAATAATCAATGGGTTATGCATGAGGCTATCATATTGTACCATATAAAAATAATAGCCTCTCGCACAACCCATCAATTATTGCCCATTAAATTTTCCCATTTCCCTATAGCTGTATGGATAAGTTTTGTTTAACCATTACTAACTATGTATACAGTCTCACAAAGTATTGGTAATTTGGAGCTTAACACTTCCACATTACAGTGAGGTAAAAATTTAATGTATTTTTAAATGAGATTTCACATCACTTTAACAATTATTTGTTTTCCATTTACATGCCTTAGACATAAATGAGCTTTACATATTTATATTGAATGGTTTAAGGGGATCTTTAAACATGTATCTTACATTTTCAAATTAGAAATTCAATGCAGGTTCACTTATATCTAAATTATGGATCAATGCCCTCCAACTCCACCACCTGCATTTGATGGTGCTCGATTTTGAGAACAAGTCAATGTGAATGTTAGAACCATTCGGGATCAAGTTAATGCTATTCAAAATGAAGAATGTGTTCACCCATTATTGAGGAATTTTGCATAAAAAATGCAAACTATTGTTGATGCGGTTAGGTCCATGGAAGTGGAATTAGATGAGCATCAATGATGGCTAGAGGAAAGGAGACAATCCCAATCTAAAGAGGAAAACACAAAGAAGTGAAGAGATGCAATTGAAAGTTGCAAAACTTTCTTAAGACAAAGATCTTATTTTTATGAAAAAATTGTTCTTGGATGGATATTTTATAAAGAATTTTGTTGGATGGATATTTTATAAAGAATTGGGTTGGATGGATATTTTTAGTGTTGAATTTATGAATATAATAGTATAATGATGAGACAAAAAATTAGTAATAAATATTAAACAATCTATTAATTTAGTGTTTGTTCATATATAGTGTGCATATATAGTGTTTATTCATGCATCATGGTTGACTGATGTCTTATTTGTTGATCATAATTATTGTATAGATTTAACATGAACAATCTAATTAACATGTATCTTGATGTCTTCTAAGGATTTTGTTTGAAATTTGTATCTGTATACATCTAAAAATGGTCATTGCAAAATCTGTTAATTAATTAAATATGAATTATTTAATTAATATTCTAAAAGTCATCTACATATAAATAATTTAATTATTTATTTATATCATTCATTTTTCTAATTCTTCTAGTTTAATTAAATAAATAAGTTCATTTAATTATTATTATCTTCCTCTTAATTAAAATAAATAAATTTCATAATTTATTTATATTAATTATCATGTTATTCTAAATTTGAATTTTTGAATAATGAAATATTCTTCTAACTCATCCTTCATTCCATATTTAAATTAAATATTATGAATATTTAATTTAACACTTTTTTCCTTCACCTCTCACATAATTAAATATTGTAAATATTTAATTACACACACCTTTTTCATCCCTCACATAATTAAATAATAATTATTTAATTATGAAAACTTCTAAAATCCATGTCACATGTAATTAAATAAATTTATTTATTTAATTGGGAATTTATCCTTAACTTTCAACCAACTTTCATAAATGAAATGACAAATGGAAATTTGTCTCCATTTTTGAATGAGGATGGTTTTGTGGGTTGAAAACATTCTTCCATTATTATCTCAACCTTCCACCTTTATCTCAACCTCCATAATCTCTCACCGTTCATCTTGACAGGTTCAAATTTGACCGTTGATCTTTGTCAACTAGATTTGTGCCTCCAAAAATCTATAAATATAGCCCTTTAGTGAGTAGATTTCATCCTAGATTTTGTGAATTTAGCGCAGTTATTATAGTTGCATTCGAATCAACATTTTAGCATAGCATTTCAAGTTCATATCATAGCTTAAATCATTTAGCAATGGACATGCATGTTGCATAAACTTGCTCTCTAAGTTGTCATTTTGCCAAAGTTGCTGCATACACCAACTGAGAGCCAGCAACTTACAACAGGTCCTTGGAGATAGAGGACAATGGAATGCTTTTGAAGGAGCTGTTGTTTAGAGTTTGTTTTACTTTTAATTAGTTTCCTTTGATTTAATGTTTCATTGTTGTGTTAGTTTAACTTATTAGTTGTTCCACATATTCTCACACACATTTACACCAACAAGAATGTGAATCATGTCTATGACACCACCATTAATCATATTTACACCGATGATCAGAAATTCAATGCTATCAGGATTAAAGGAAAGCAAGAATATCGAGAGGTTAATGCTACAACAAGGGGACAAGCCAAAATAATTCTAAAAGGAAGTTCATCTAATTCAGCGATTCCCCCTCCAAGTCAGTACAATTTGGTTGACAATTGCGAAAAACATCGGCCCAAATTTCTATCTTGGAGCTGCTCAAAATATCACCAGCACACAAGGACATTCTAGAAAAGGCACTTGTTGACACAACTATGTCTCCTGATCTGGATATCAATAAATGTCAAGCCATGGTGGGACACTTGTCCTCACCCACATGTTTATCCTTTGCTAAAAAGGATGACTCCTCCATGACCCATCCCCATAATTCATCGCTTTATCTAGAGGTCATGGTTCATAAAGCCCAAAGTAGACATGTTTTAATAGATGGGTGAGCCGGATTAAATATTTGTACTTTAAAATTGGTCCTTGCTTTGGGATATTTAGAGGAATCTATAGATCCACGAAGGAAAATTACAATCAAAGCATATGATGATGAAGAAAGAACTTACAAAGGCCTCATCATGCTACCAATCAGAGTGGGACTTGTTGTGAAGAATACCTTTTGCCAGGTTCTAGACTGGGATTTATCCTATAACATACTCTTGGGTCGCCCATGGATCCATGAGATGCAAGCAGTTCCATCTATTTATCATCAATGCTTAAAGTTTCCATATGGCAGACAAGAAGTAACAATACCAGTGGACCATATTAGCAGTTAGACTTGTTCTAACCTTAGAGCAACTCATGACACATTTGTCCTACATAATAGAGAGGATTTGGGCATTTCTACTTCTAAACATAGTGAAAAAGCAGGGGAAATGATAAAGAATTTTGGCACCAAGCTAAAATTAAAAGATAATGGGGTGGGAGAATATTCTTTATGTCTCTCTAATCTACCCGTGTCCCCAAGATCCCATGGTCAACCATCAACATCCATACAATATGCTACAACAACTTCAACACTAGGCACACAAGCTTCGGTTCCCATCACCAAGTTTGATGGAAGATTTATCAAGGTAGATACTCAAGAAAGTGAAACAAAAGAGTATGTGAAGGATCATCATGGAAAAAACAAAGTTAGGCAACTTGATGTAAAAATTTGAATAAGTTATCTATATTATTTCAAAAATATGTAAGAATAGAATCTATCTCAAATTGAATGTAGGTTCTAAACTACTAGGTTTATTTAAAAATAAAAAAAATCTATTTGGTGAAAATTTGAAATTTCAATGCAGTAGTACTTAAATTTCAGGGAAAAAATAAGAAGTAGGTGTCTATCTGACCACTAACCACAATAAAATGATAATATTTTTTTATAATATTTTAGATATAAGTAGAGGACTCATGTCCTGATGTGATGCATATTTTTTTGTAATTTATTTCTAGGTAAATAATTTATTATGAATTTTTTATTACAAATTTTTAAAAATATAAAAACTCGTATGTCTGACCACCTTAACTTGGTCAAAACTTCATGAAATTCAAATTTTATTTTTTTAATCCTATAGTATGTGAAGCATAGAATGTGACGCATGTTTCAGATTCAAAAAATGTGATACCGTTTGAAAGCTATATATGTTTTTCAATCAGCTTATCAATGCGGACTTTAGTCATCATTCAAATAGAAAATGAATAATAATTATTTATTAAATTCAAAGTAAAGCATAATTTACGTTGGTGGAAAGTTGAGAATATCCTTTAAAAACCCTTTTCGTTTCATCAATTTTGGGTAAAAAAAAAGTCACCAGCCACATGGGCCATCATATCACTTACATATCGCCACTTTTTGGCCCATCATGATCCTGCACATACCCAAAAGATAGGGCTATCCTTGATTGGCTCTATAAAGATGAAGATGAATCGGTCCAACATGTCAAGTTACCCACTGAATAATATGGAAAGGGTTATACAATAATGCAACAAATGAGTTATGAAGGAAATGGCCCTATAGGCAAGAGAAAAGAAGGTATTGTTGAACCTATCCGACTAAAAACAATGCACCCTAGAGATAAAATTGGGTTAGGATATGGTGAGGATGCAAAGGAAGAAACAATACAAAGAAAATATGATGAGGAGTTAGCTAAAACAATTCTTAGAATACAAGAAAACAATTCTGACACTGACTCCAATGAATATGAATGGGACACCATTTTCGATGATAAATTCTGGAGGGACAAACATGTGGATATTGTACAAAAATATAAGGGGAAAGCTGAAGGCCTCCACTTGATTACATCCTACAAAGTGACCATGACTCAAGTGATGATGATTCAATTCAAAATGATACAAATAATCGATAGAGGGATAACATCATAGGTCTTTCCCATAGCAAAAAATGATAATAGTATCATGACCTTAACTGCTAGTGACCTTACCCAACCTGATGATCCATTTACCTTAGTTCATCCTGAACTCATTGATTGGGAAAAAATTGCACCAATTGATGTCCCAACTTTTCTCGATGATGAAACCATTGTAAAATTTCTTTGTTCATCCAACTCAGAAATGGGTTCCACCAACAAATCATAAGATCAAAGTTTTAGACAGGAAAGTGCCAAGTTTCTCAACTACAAAATTAACAATATAAAAGAAAGATCTAATGGTGAAAACCTAACAAAGGCAGTATTAGATCATGAAAAGAGAAAAATAAAGAGCTTATCCGACAGTGAAAACCTTTCAAAGGCACTAGAGGATGGGAAAATTGACACTCTTCTTGAGCACTATTAGGAAAGGTCTTCCATTTTGAAAGAACTAACAAAGGCACTCAATATAGGTACTATGGAACAACCCAAAGTCTTGCAACTTGCTGGATCCCTGACAGAAGAGGAAAACCCAAGATTCACATAATTCCTTGAGAATAATCAAATCAATTTTGCATGGTCATATGTAGATATTCCTAGATTAGATCCAAATCTCATCATGCATCATTTGTCCATCAGGCCGGGGGAAAAACCTGTGAAGAAGAAACTCAAAAAAGTGCACCCAAATGTTGCATTACTGGTCAAAGAGGAGTTAAAGAATCTGTTAGATGTAGGATTCATTTGGTCTATAGACTATGTGGAATGGATCTCCAATATTGTACCTATATCAAAGCCAGATGGACGGATCAAAATTTTTACAAATTTCGGGGATTTAAATAAAGCATGCCCAAAGGATGATTTCCCTCTGCCAAACATAGATATGATTGTAGATTTGACTACTGGACATGCTATGTATTCACTAATGGATGGATTTTCTAGATATAACCAGATAAATATTGTGCCTGAAGATCAAGATAAAACATCTTTCACATGTCCTTGGGGTACATATTGTTGGAATGTAATGCCATTTGGACTAAAAAATGTAGGAGCTACATACCAATGGGAAATGACTACAATTTTTCATGACATGATGCACACATTCATGGAGGATTATGTAGATGATATCTTAGCCAAATCAAACACAAGGGAAGGACATTTATCTATCTTATCTAAAAAAATTGTCAAAATGGAAAAATTTAAAGTCAGACTTAATCTTAAGAAATGTGTCTTTCGAGTGAAATCTGGACAGCTTCTAGGTTATATTGTGTCAAAAAAGGGAATTGAGGTGGATCCGGCTAAGGTACAAGAAATCCTTTATATGCCACCACCAAGGAACATTAGTCAACTACACTCATTACAAGGACATTTGCAATCCATCAGTAGATTCATTGCATAACTAGCGGATAAGAGTTTACCATTCACTCATCTCTTACATAAGAATGTTCCATTTAAATGGGAAGACAAGTGTGAAGCAAAATTTGATCAGATAAAGCATTATCTAATGAGTCCACCAGTGTTGATTCCACTAGTGCAAGGTGAACCACTCATATTTTATATTTCTGCCACAAAAGTGTCCTTGGGAGCATTATTGGCACAGGAAGACAAAACAGGAAAGGAGCGAGCAATATACTACATTAGCCAAACATTAAAAAGCCATGAGCTAAATTAAAATTTCATTGAAAAAACATGTTTGGCAGTAGTGTTTACTTCTCAAAAGTTACGACATTGTATGCTAGCTCATACAATAAAATTGTGGCTAAGATTGCTCCTTTAAAATATCTTCTAAGTAAGGAAACCCCAACTGGTAGAGTGGCTAAATGGGTCATGTTCCTAAGCGAGTTTGACATTCATTATGTGGATTGGAAGGCCATCAAAGGACATGCCATAGCAGATCAGTTGGTAGAGGCACCAATGCAAGTAGAACATCCAATACACATTGATTTTTGTGATGCTGATGTTTTCACATCAACCACTAAATAATCATGGGGAATTTATTTTAATGGCTCCTACACTCAACATGGCTCGGGGGTATGGATTCTTTTCATCACACCTCAAGGGCATACAATTCCAAAATCTTATCGGCTAATGTTTCCTTGTACAAATAACATAGATGAGTATGAAGCATTGTTGATTGGAATGAGAATTGCATTAGACTAGAGAATCATATAACTGAAAGTTTTTGGTAATTCACAACTTGTCATAAATTAGATAAATGATGAATATCAAACTAAAGATGACAAGTTAATGCCTTATAAAAACATGGTGGACGATTTCAAGAAATACTTTGTTGATATCAAGTTCATGAAAATTCCACGTACTGATAATAAGGTTGTGGATGCCATGGCTACAATTGCGCCACTAATCCAATTGTGAGAGAACCAAGCACGATACGATTTCCTAGTGGAACAATTATTTTCTCCCGCCTTTGATAATCTAGAAACCCAAATCATTTGTCACCTAACTGGTTTTGATTCTCCCTTGTATGGCCAAATCTATGCTTATCTAAAAGATACCATTTTCCCCCTAGATTTGTCTAGGAATCAGAAAAGGAATTTCATACGCCAATCTTCTCGTTACACCCTAATTGGTGACATCTTGTACCGATGTGGTCTTGATGGTACCCTCCTTCGATGTATCGAATGCGATGAATCAGAAAAGGCCTTACAAGAGGTTTATGGTGGTATTTGTAGGACTCATTCAAGTGGACTAACCTTGGCAAAAAATCTTGTTAGAATGGGTTACTATTGGCTGACCATGGAAAAAGAATCATTTATCTTTGTGAAAAAATGTTCAAAATGTCAGCTTCATGAGAATCTCATTCATGCTCCTGCTCAGGAATTGCAACCCTTCACCACAACATGGCCTTTCGCTCAGTGGGGATTGGATCTGGTTGGAAAGATACAACCATCATCATCAAATGGATATAAGTTCATTATCACATCCACCGAGTTCTTTACTAAGTGGATTGAGGTTGTTCCTTTGATAACTGTTACTGACAAAAAAAATTCATCCTTCATTTTGAACTATATCATATGTCGGTAGGGCATTCCCAACTCTATTATCACAGATAATGGAAGACCTTTTAAAAATAAAGATGTTGATGAACTTTGTGAAAGATTTCACACTAACTCATTTGATTGCAAAATCCGATGAAACCTTCCAATGAAAGCTATATAATCAGATGTATCATCGGGCACTTGTGCGAATTTTCATTTTTAAAATTTTTTATCCTCGACGTTCGTCGAACCATTTTTTCGTCTACATTTCGATGAAGATCTTTCGCCAAAATTTTGATGGACTTGCAAAGTTAAATTGTGGCAGACATAAATAGAAATGAGCTCGACTATTTATTGCGACAGTGTTTTGCTCGACGGTTTTCTTGGGGAAAATCAGAAGAAACTCAAGAAGATATCGCTAGGTTGAGGGTAGTCATTGTCTTTTTCCAGAATTCATTTGTGATTTCAGATTTGTACTTCCAGGTTTGAAAATCATATTTTAAAGCAACACATCTCATCAGATTTCATTATTAGTCTTGTGCATTTTCAGAATTTCATTTCTAGATTTTAGACTTGACTTCACAAGTTCTTTATAAGGGAATTGTTTATAACTGATGGAAAATTCTTGATGTATTTGGACAAAGATTATATTTGCAAGGTTTGAATTTTAACCCTAATGATCAATTTTTAATAGATTTGGGAGATATATCTAGATAATATCAAAGATGTTGGTTTTTTTTTACTTATAACCAAGTTTATCTTCTAGACACATAGCATATAAAATCTCAGATAATACTGCCTTATAATACCATCAATTTATATTCTAACCCAATACTACTTATCAAATCCTTATATGAACATAGTCACCTATAACCTCACTCAAGCTGCATTTTGAGAATTTCATTTCCAGATTTTGTTGTGCAAGTTCAATATTATGATTTTAGGAGTCTAACAGTTGGAAACCATAGTAAAATCAAAATTTAATCATTTCTAGAATTAGCATTTTAAAGTGTTTTTTGGGGTCATTAACTTCAAACTATCTTCTCTTTTGTAGGGGTGGTTGGATGCCGAATTTTTTGGGTGTAAAATATCATAATTATTATATATTGTTACCTGTGTATGATTAAAAATTATTGGAGTGTGAGTTTGATATTTTTAGAAGATCTAAATATTCAAGCTTGCTAAAGAAAAATCATGTCAGATAATATTAGTCCAGAACAAAATGAAGAGTCACTTGATAGATTGTGGGCTAGATTGAAAATAAAGGGTGATGGGAAATGTTATTGTCCTTGCAATAATTGCAAAGGCTTAAAGACGAGAAGACTTTTAATCACAACAACTGAGAAACATTGTAGGCAGCATGGTCACATTGAAGGGGGGCATGGTTATCATCCATTGGTAAGTTGTTTATTATATGTGTTTATATTGATTGAATTTGTAAATGTTTATATTGTTTTAACATTTGATATATATATATAAAATCACTTGATTATGATCATGGTTTATTTGTGTTTGTCATTATTATAAAGGTGGGGTGCCCTAGGGCACATGATATGGATTATCATGGCCTGGAGAATGTGGTTTTACAAGTGGAGGAACATGGAGCTCTGAATATCGAAGATGAAGTTAATGATCCTATGGAAGAAGATGATTATGCGCCAGAAAACACAATTGAAGATGATGGTACAAATACATTGATCCATGACACATGTAGTGGCACAACTAATCATGTTGATTGAGATGACTTTGATGATGTTCATGATTTACCTGTACTTGAGAAGGCATACGAGCCCCTTTATGAAGGCTCCCAAACAACTCTTCTCTCTACTATATTGTTGCTGGTGAACTTGAAGGTTATGAATGGTTTATCCAACATAGCAATCTCATGGATGTTAAGGTATGTCATATATGTCATCTTTTTTCATCCATTTAAATTGTTGTTAGTTCATCGCTAGTAAATAAAGGATGAAGTATGTACCATTAATATTCTTTATATTAAGAAATTATTTTTTGTTGTAGATTGATTGGTGAATTTTTGTTACCACCATCAAATATTTTACCTCGCTCATACCGAGATTTATCTGGCATTATGAAAGATATTGGAATGGAGTATCAAGCAATAGATGCATGTCCCAATGATCATATTGTATATCATAAACATCATGAATTTGCAACCGAATGCCCAGAATGTCATATCAGTAGATATCGAACAGATCAACTAACAAAAAAGGTGCCTCGCAAGGTTCCTCATTGTATTCCCATTATTCCATGTATGCAACAATTATTTAGGTGCAAAAGTTTAGCGCAATTTATGGATTACCATGCACGAAATAGAAGTGGAGATGACATTCTTTGAATTCCTGCGGATGGTTCTACATTTAGGGACATGGAGGAAAAATGGCCACACTTTAAAGAAGAACCTCGTAATCTCAGGCTTTCATTGGTAGCAGACGGTGTCAATCCATTTGGAGAGTTGAGATCTATTTACTCGGTGTGGCCTATTTTTATTATCAACAATAACATTCCTCCATGGATGTCAATAAAGAGGGAGCACATAATGTTGGCAATGATTGTTCCAGGTATTTGTTTACATCAATTTTCTTTAACGTAGTAGCATCTCATTTGTCTTATTTGTTGCATAATGACTTATATGTTTTTTCATTTAATAGTAATGTACATGAATTTATATATATTGCAGTAAAATGGTTATAATAATTATGCAATGTTTATGTTCATTCAACTAGGTAAGTACCAAGTTAAAGATATGAATGTATATATTGAGCCTCTTATTGACGAGTTACTAAAGTTATGGAATGGCGTGACTATGTATGATGTATCTAGACCAATAGGACAAAGACAATTTGAATTCAATGCAATGCTTGTATGGATAATTCATGATGCCCCAGGGCTAACACCTTTTTCTGGTATGTTATAACGTTCGACTGCATGACTTTAATGATATTTAATTTTATGTAGTAGATATCATGCATGTTTTTAAAATAATCTATTCATTATATATAATTATAAAAATTGACATATTTAATCCAATTATATATGATAATTTGCAGGTCTTCAAACAAAGGGAAAATTTGCATGTCCAATTTGTGGTCCAAAGATGAAATCTCGTCATTCAACAAGTTTAGGAAAGCAGGAGTTTGATGAGTATAGGCATTTCCTCCACAAAAATAATAAGTATCAAACTATTGAAAAACATCTTTTCAAAGGGAAAGAAGAGACTACATCAAAACCACGAAGAATGACACCTCGCCTATGGAAGTTGGAATATAATAGAATTAATCGTCAAGGTTATACATCAGATCAAATTGTTTATCTATCATATATGATATGTTTTGAATTTATATTTTTATATTGTGTTGTGTTTACTCATGCTATAATTGAAAATGATTGCCATTGTTATTTTGTTTAACTTATATGCTTCATGAAGGTCTTCAAGGCATTAATGGTCGGCTTCCACAGGGACTGAAAAGTTATCCTAGACAATTTAGTAGGTTGCCCTACTATGGGAAGCTACAAATTGTGCATTTGTTTGATACAATGCATATCAGAAAGAATATGATAGAAACGTTATGGAAAATATTGGATGGAAGGCATGACAAAGAAAAAATTGTCAAAATTTGTAGTGACATTTAGGAAGCCAATCGTGCAATGAAAAATGTCATTCAATTAAATAGTGATGGAGACCAAATTAATATAAGTGCCCTTCCTTGGTTATTAGTGGAGTAGCAAAGCAATGCTATAAAAGAAGTCATACGAAAAATTTGATTTCCCATAGGATTTGCTGCGAACATAAACAATATCATAACAAAGAAAGGTGAATTTGGGTCAGGAATGAAAACACATGATTGGAATACCTTCATTAAGGTAATTATTCTAGTATATTATATATATATTTGTATACTGCATGTACTTTCAGTGTATTATGTTTACTATTTTTGGGAAAATAATGAAGAGATCATTTTATAATTGTTGCAGTACATTCTACCTCTATCTCTCCCAGACAACTTCAACAACAATGTCAAGAAAATTATATATGATCTTGAAAAATACATGAGGTAAGTAGCGATATTTGTTCAATTCGTTGTATATTTTTGTTGAATCTTGTTAATATATTTGTGCCTTGAATCACTTGTAGATGGCTATCATCTAAAGAAATCCATAAAGAAGATATAAATTATTAGAAGAGAAAAATTCCTCGTCTAATGTGTGAAATGCAAAAGTGTCTACCTTCAACATTTTTCTATGCACAAGGACACTACCTCATACACCAAGTTGAGGAGATTGAATTGTGTGGACCTATACACACAAGGTCAATGTGGATGGTTGAGAGGCACTTGATATTTTTGAAGGCTTTGGCTAGACAAAGAGCACATCCTGAGGGTTCTATGGTGGAGGGATACATGGTATACTAGACCATGGTGTACATTACTAAATATCTTCCTAAGTTTGCAACAAAGATCTATGTAGATCGCATTTGGGATTCCATCTTCATTAACAAATTCAAAGGGGAGTACCTGATGGGGAAAGGTAGATTGAGGAAAGTGATAGGTAATTATAAGATGATCATGGATATTAATTAGAATACATTTTACATTTGTTTTTTTATGTATATTGTACTTATTTAATTATTAATCTTCAATATTCATCAATTACAAATTAAGGTCGTATATCGTGCTAATTAACTAATTATACGTCATTTGTGAATTTCAATTTTTTTTGATATAGTTGGTCAAGAGTGGGATGCACTACATTTGTATGTTGCAAACAATCTTGATTGGATGACGGTATGGATTGAACGATGTCAACAATCTGGTCGCACATTAACATGGGAAGGTGTGGCTTCATTGGTTAAAGAAGCTCATTGTAATGGAGATTCCAATGTTACACCAAGGGAAATTGATTTAGCATATGGTTTAAGAGATAAACAGGTATGTATAAATATATTAATCACACATATTATTTAATTATTTTCAATTATATTGATGTATATATATGTTGAGATTTTTTTCTTTGCATACATTCGGTCAAGAATAAATATGTTTATCAACTGATGATATTGCAATAAGTCTTACATGTTTGACATATTGCAGGTGAAAAACCACAAGGCTATGTGGTGCAATGGTCGTAAATTTTGAATCAAAAAGTTGGATGAAACAAAAAAAACTTGTGATTCTGGGATAACTGCAGTCTTCCAGGTGACTAATGTTTCATCTAGAAGCGACATACATCCAGAAGTATCAAAAAATCAATACTATGGGATTTTGGATGATATACTTGAGTGTGACTTTAAGTCCTTCAAATAAGTTATGTTTGTCATCCTATGGTATAGGCTACGATTGAATAAAAATGATCCTGAGAGAACTGTTATTGAACATGATAATGGATTTACCATGGTTAATACAAGGTATTTTGAGCGAGCTGAAAATTAGCCCTATGTTCTTCCAAGCCAATGTGAGCAGGTATTTTACTCAGAGGTTCCAGGTAAAGCGGGTTGGTCATATGTTCTTAGACATGATCCAAGAGGAAGGCCAGTATAGTATAATGTGGTGGAAGAAGAAGATACTGAAGAAATAGAAGATGATGTAGATGATGATCAGGATCAACAGTTAGTTGATGATGTGCCTGACGAAGATGTCGAAGAGGAGGAACTAGATCGTGATGATGTAGGAGTTAATGTTCATGAAGATGATATCCGTGTGGATGATGACATTATCAAAATTGATATCAATGATGATGATGATGATGATATGACCAATCCTTACAATGTTGAATCTGGATCAGATGATACAAACAAAGAGCTGGATGAAGAAGAAGATCAATGACATTGAAATGTATGAGTTATGTGATTTTATTAACTATTTGATATTAATTTCTTGATAGAATTATATTTGACTTATGTGGTTACTTAATTAATTTATGATGTTTTTAATTTTAATTATATTAGAATATCTTCAGTTAACAGATGTAAAAAATAAAATGGATAAACCAAAAGATGAAAGCATGACTGCCTTGTTGGGTGTATGGAGTCTAATGAAGATCTATAAAAGTGTAATCTATGATGGAAATAATTCAAAGTGTTTGGCACACAGATGTAGTTTATAACTTGTATAAATGTGCAAGTAAATGACTGAAAAAATCTACTTGAGATAGAATGACAATCCTAGTTATGTGATTCTTCTTATTGATCCAATTAATACTCTTCAGTTACTGTGATTGACTAGAAGGGTTTAATATTTACTTGAAAGAACCAAATAATCACATCACACAAATACAACAAATGTGTATCGGTAAACTGTATATATATATATATGTTTGATATATCAATTTAAACAACATAAAAGCATCAAAATGGAGACAACTAGATAACTATATAATTCCACAAACAACTGATACCAAGATTAAGCCACAAGTTTAGACATCTTCATTAACTTCATCAAAATTCATACATGCATGTGAGCCTTTTAAAGGAAAGTTTCCTTGCAAACTATGTACTGTATCTTTCTCCTATCCACCTATATCTCTTTTACATTATGAAATAGATATAAATATATCAAAATTGTGAAAGGGCAAGTCCTTTCAGAAATGTATTTTTCTTAACAACAATAACAAACTAGAAATTATGCTCTATTAAGCCATAAATAGATGTTTGACAGATAATCTCAGTAAGTTGGCCGCTTGTGTGTATCAGCATCCTCTAGTGCATTCCACCAAGTCCCAAAGCATCTTCTTGTTAAATTCCACTCATTAAAGAATAGTCACTGCCTTGGCAAACCTCAAAACTTGTGCCAAAGAGTCACCATAGAGAAAAAACCATAATTAGTGTATACACCTAAAATTGGTCTGGAGCATCTGATTAATTAAATACACATTATTTGATTAATTATTCTATTTCCTCTACTATTTAAATAAACAAAAATATTTATTTAATATAGTTCACTTTCAAATTCATCTTAATTAAATAAACAAAATTAAATACTTTGTTCGATTTAATTATCAAATCCCTATTTCAATCTATCACATCATTCTCAAATTAATTAAATAAAGATAAAACACTTTATTAATTACCATATTCCTCTGATTAATTTAATAAACGACTATCCTATAGTTTGTTTTATTAAATTATTTATCTCCCTTGTCTAATTTAAATAAATCAAAATATTTGAATTAAACATAAAGGAATATTCCAATCTACATTTCCTCAAAAATGAATTAGATTTCCTATGTCTAATCTATGTCTAAATTTGTCACAATTAATGCTTTGAAACTTCATGGGAAGTTTTGGAGACAAATTGGAGACAAATTTGGAATTTGATCTCTCAATCCTCTTCCATCAATCCTTCCTCTTCTCTTGCCTATTGTTTTCATGGGTAGAGACAATCTCCCTCTTTCTCTCATTCTCCTCAATCTCTCACCATTCAATCCTCCAGATTGAATCCAAACCTCTTAAAGCTTTCCCTATGCATTTCTACAGCCAGGAAATCTATAAATACAAGCCTCATTCAACCAAGAAAGGATCCAAATAATCAAGCTTTTGCACTCTTACTCTGCAGGAATCCAGACATCAAGCATCAAGCATTCACACATCAAGCATCAAGCAATCAAATTTTCAACCATGGCTGCCTCTTGTAGCTACAATTATCTATTTCACAACAATATCATGCTAGTTTAATTATTTAGCATTGCATTATCATCATCTCATTCTTTGAATTGTCATTTTAATAGTCTTATTTTCTTACACAATCTGAGAGCAATTTAGATTTAATAAATCTTTGGAGATAGAGAGCAATATGACGCTTTCAATTGATTACTGCTTTGATTTAGTTTGATTTGTTTAATCATTGATATAATGTCGTATTAAGAAGTGTATTTATGTTATTTACCTCATTCCACACTTACAATTTGGCGCCCACCATGGGGCACTAACCCTATTTTTATCAAAATTACAATATTTTTGGAAAAGTATTACGCAGGTTTTATAGCGTGATTTATTCTAGCACTTTCGTGAAAAGTTTCAGCGCTTTCAGTCCTTGTTCCAGCGTTTTCAGAGTTTTGGCACTTCCGGTCCCTATTCCAGCGCATCTAGTGTTTTAGCGGTTTTATGACAAACTTCAGCACTTCAGTACACTGTTTTGGCGCTTCGGTGATTTAACACTTTTAAGACAAACTTCGGTGCTTCGGTACACTGTTTTGGCGCTTTCGAGTTTTGGTGCCTCAGGTAATTGTTCTAGCGCTTCGGTTCCATATTCTGACGCTTTTATAAAAACAGTCTGGATTTGACACTTCCACAGCCAGATCTTACTTTTTTTTGATCAATTTAGGATAGTCACTTCAAAGTTCTTAAAAATTGATCAATCTAGGATAGTCACTTCAAAGTTCTTAAAAATTGATCAATCCTAGGATAGTCACTTTCTTGTTTTTCTTAAAGCAAATCTATCAATCCTAGGATAGTCACCGCATTTTTACAATAGAAGTTAAAAAGAACATCATGATTTCTGTGAAGCAACACCTTCACTTAGATTAAGAATCTTTCTTTTTGGGCTTAAAACATAACAAATCTATATGCTGTGCTTGTAGTGATTAGGCTTATGCTCTCCCCTTAATTGGGTGACTAAAGTGCTAGATTCACTTTTCTTTTATGTCATTTATGCTTTACTAAATCCTTTAGCAGGCCTGCCGTAGTGGGAAAAAGTACTCACCCTACGGGAACAACCTAAGTGGGAACAACCAAAGCCAGGTTATCCAACCCACTATAATAAAAATGCAATTTGTTGATGAAAGTCCAAATTGAAGGTAGTAGGCAAGATAACCATCCCCAAAATCTTTGTTCTAAAGATTGGGAGGTCTCCTGAGGGAGTTTATCTATTTGCCACACCGAACGGAACCCTATCTACAAACCATAGAGTAGTTGCTCGCCGAGTCAGTATCCATACATTGTCATACTTACGGTGCAAGGGGAGGGAAGAACCTGCCCCCAAGACACTCACCATATAATTACCAAGGATTGTTTGCTCAAGGGATTCGGTATCTACATCCATCACTTTGAGTATGCACCTAGCAATGACAAAAACACGGGCACCCTCTAGGGGGTGACACGGCTGTGTGAGTCAACATAATTGTAAGATGTGGGCTGTGAGTATAATGATGACCTACTTGTCCTTAAGTGTGAGTCTGTTTGATTTATGTACAAATGTTAAAACAACCCATCAAAATCAATAAAGATCATTCGTGATTTTTGAACATACACAATCTTTTCAGTTTTAAAATTAAATATTCAAAATTGCTTGCTGTGTTTTCACAAATTCATTTAAATCAGATTTAAAGATCATCCTGAAAACGTCAAGTCAAAACAAATCAGAAAATCCATGCTGCGAAAGTGGAAGTCCACCATGTTTCTCAAGAAGAAAATCAAAGTCACGAAACCCCAAAGACCTCTCGGTTATAGAAACAAATTGAGAAAACAACGTTTTTTGTATCAAAATCGGAAACTTCTTTTACAACATAGAACATTCATTCACCATTATCACGATTTTGCTAGGGGTCACTCTTTAGACTACGCGGTAGAACCGCTCTATTCACGAGCCTTCTTTCAAAGAAGAGCTCTCATACAATTTCACAACCGTAGTCAGCGGATTCATCCTTCATATCTTCCACAGTTTTTGATACAGTATGCCACAAGGCCAAATCAAATTTTACAGTAGAGAGTCTTTAAAGTCATGTTTTTAGAAGCTCTAGAAAAACCTGTTTCAGCGCTTCTAGTCACTATTTTAGCGCTTATGGTAAAATAGCACTTTTGGGCACTGTTTTAGCACTTACAGTCTCTGTTTTAGTGCTTCTGGTAAAGTAGTGCTTTCATCACTTTTTACAGAGCTTCTATGCACTGTTTTAGCGCTTCTATCAAGTAGCACTTCCATCAGTTTTTGCAGCGCTTTTATGCACTGTTTCAGCATTTCGGGTAAATCAACGCTTCTGGTTTTTGTTTCAGTGCTTCTGGTATCTGTTCTAGCGCTTCTATGAAATAGCGCTTTTGTACTCTGTTTTAGCACTTCTAAAATAGAGAGTTCAAGAATCTTACCAATCAGTCTGTTTGTCTTTTGTCCACAATCTTCATCAGAAAACAAGTCTCTGTTCATCAGAATCACTGTCAAAGGACCAAAATCAGAAAGGTTTACACAAATTTCCAACTTATCAACCGAAACAAAGATCTTGCAAATCATAAGTGTCAAAATCAAATAAACAATCAATTACTATACTAAAGTTTCTTTATCAGGATACTATCATCCTTCATCACGAAACAAAGTATAGCGATTATCTTTTTTAAAATATTGTCTCATCAATAAGATAAGTCATCTTATTCGAATTTGTTTAAAAAGGTTCAATTTGACATTATCCCGCACATAAGCTCAAATTTCAAAAGAAAGGACAAAAATTTGTATGCCAATCTTCACTAGGTCCCACAAACAGAGACTCTTAGAACAAGAGTTTGAATCATCTAAAAATATGGCAGAAGAAAATCCTTGGAACACTTTAAACCGCAACGACAAAAATGAGATAACTCAAGAGGAAATCCAAGCGGCTCAACAAGATCCCAAGTTTCACATGTTTATGGAAAAAGTTTTGGAACAAGACATGGAAAAATATCTTTTAATGTTGGCCGAATCAGGGGCGAAACTTCCAAAAGATTTTGATATAAACCATTTGAAAGATGCAACTGAAACAAATGAAATAGAAATACCGCTACCAACGCAAACACGTGATCCAGTTGTTGCTTTAACTTCACAAATGCAATTATTACAGCAACAGATACATGACATGACAAAAGGGACAACCAAAAGATATGTGATATATGATATTTGTCCTTATCCATTTGACAAAACAGTTGGTTTGCTACCTTTTCCAAGACATTGCGAATTCCCAAAGTACGATAAGTACAATGGACGAATAGATCCTATAGATCATATACGAGAATTTAAAACAATGATTCTTGAGTTTGATCAAGAAGAGACTTATTTGATGAGGTTATTCCCAAGAAGTTTGGGAGGTGCATGTATGGAATGGTTCTCAAAACTACAACCTGGTATAAAAACATATGAGGAACTTGTTAACAAGTTTATCTCTCAATATTCATTCAACATCCAAAATGATGTTACTATCAAGGATCTCTACAACTTAAAGCAAAAAAAAGGAGAGACATTCTTGTCTTTTCTCCAAAGATGGTGATGACTGTTTGCTAGATATCCTCGATCTATTCTAGAGGAAGAAAAGATGGAATTATTCATTGAGAACTTGACAGAAGAAATGAGCTATAGGCTAGAATTACAATATCCACCCACTTTTGAAAAAGTCATAGAAAATGGTCTTAAGATTGAGGAAGCATTAGTAAAACGGGGAGTTATCAAACATTACAATGACAAATCAAATAACTACTCCAATCAAAACTCAAGCAATGATAAACCAAAAATTTGGCAAAAGAATTGCAACACAAATGAAACAACAAGTGATTCACAAAATGTCAAACCAATTTTCAACTTGACGGCATCTTCTTCAAACAATCAAAACAGTGACCAAAAAGTCTAGTCAAATACCATGCAGAACAACGAATGTGCAAAAACACTACCATATCAAAAACCATCGAATAGATGAAGGTTTACACCTTTAGGTCAATCAATGGAATCAGTGATGAAGGAACTAGTTACCAGAGGCCTTCTCACTGCACAAGAAGCTAGGTTCTAGGATCCAAAAGTCAAACCATCATGGTGGAATAACACTGATTATTTCAACTATCATAATAACAAGGGTCATAAAACAAATGACTGTATGGAATTGAAACATGCAGTACAAGATTTGGTGGACAACAACAAAGTGTATGTGGAAGGACCTCAAAATAACAACGATCATTCAGCCTTCAAAGATCCACTGCCAAATTATGACAAAGGTGCATCATCATCAAACAACAAAGGGAATAACGCCAATCATGTCTATAACACAACAATCCTGTGTCTATCTGAAGTCAAATATGATCATATAGTTAGTGATAACATTGAGGAAAATGAAACCAACAACGTTACCTCTTTGGATTTACTCCCAAGCGTGCAAAACTCTGATAATCAAATCAATGTTTTAAAAATAAGAGACAATCAAGAACATCAACCAGCAAATGCCATGACTCAGGGGCAATCAAAAGTTATGTTAAGGGGAATTGGATCCACACATGCAGTTCCACCTCCATCAAATTATGATATTATCAATCAAAAGCAAAACAACCCCCAAGAGAATCAAGAACATCAACCAACAAACGTCATAATTAGGGGGCAAGCCAAGGTATTATTAAAAGGAGTAGGGTCTCAACATGCGTTTACGCCTCAATCTCATTATAGTATTGTTGATCAATTACAAAATATACCCACCCAAATCTCAATACTGGAACTCCTAAAGTTGTCACCATCACATAAAGAAGTTCTTGAACAAGCATTAGTGGCCACAACCGTACCAAATAATTTGGATGTTTGTCAATTCCAAGCTATGGTGGGACATCTGACTACCCCGAATCGTCTATCATTGTCTCAATAGGATGATGTCTCATTAAACCATCCACATAACACAACATTGCATATCGAAGTCTGTATCCATAATCATCCTGTTAAGAGGGTTTAATAGATGGGGGAGCTGGTTTGAACATTTGCACCCTCAAATTAGTCTGTGCACTAGGATATTCCGAAGATGCTATTGATGCTCGACAGAAAATGACCATTAAAGCCTATGATGAGGAAGAAAGATTGTCCAAAGGTTTGATTGTATTACACATTCAAGTGGGTCCTGTGATGAAGCATATAGCATGTCAAGTATTAGATAGAGAATTGACATACAACATACTCTTAGGACGACCTTGGATTCATGAAATGCAGGCCGTACCTTCTACATACCATCAATGCCTGAAGTTTCCAGTAAATAGACAAGAGGTGACTATAGCTGCTGATTATAATCACCCACAACATTGTGACACATTAAGAATATCTCAAGACACCTTTGTCCCTCACAACAGGGAAGCTTCAAGTTCATCATCCTCCAAGAATGAACAAAGTCCAAGCATCACTACCAAGTGGGTACAAAAGAAAGGTAAAGAAAAGGAAACAAGTCATGATGAAACAAACAAACCCGATACACAAAATTCTCTATCACACAAATTTCAAAAGCAAGTTCAGTTGATAGATAAAGGAATGGGACAGTACTCAATGGAGCAATCGCTTAACTTATCACAGTTAATGCCATCTCCTAGGAAATATGGTCAACCATCACTAATCAAACCTCCAACATCTGTACCTACCACAGTTCTTCACCAAACATTTGTAAAATATGGAACCATAGCAGAAGAAACAGACAACAAAGCAATCCTGGATTGGCTATACAAGGATGAAGAAACATCAACATCAGAGACCGACATAAAAAATGTTAGCATCAACATAGACAAGTATGGAAAAGGAAAGGCTATTCCTGAAAAGATGGGTTATGAAGGACAAGGACCATTGGGGTTAAGAAAGGAGGGAATCTCAGAACCTATCACACCTCTCACTCTCCATACAAAAGAAAAACCGGGACTAGGATACTTTGAAGAAGAGAAGTAGGAGCTACAAAGGACAGCTATGGAAAATATCCTTCACTTTAGAGATGGTTCTAAAACAGACTCAAATGAATATGAATGGGCATTACCTTGTGACCTACTTGACATTGATATTCCAGTCGATGTGATTCAAAAATATGCACCTACACATGAGGAGGGCCAAGGCTCGGGGTCTATACCATTCGTCGAGGAATCACTAAATATCAATGACTCTAGTGAGGATGAACATAATTTGAGTGAACTAGATGATTTCGAAGAGGGTACCATCATGGATCTCGATATCCCAAATGACAATTATGATGATCTTTCTATCCTCACCCTTACTTCCATTGACCTAAATCAATCTGATGATACCATGCCATTAATCCATCTGAAACTTATTGATTGGGAACCTACCGAACCATTGACTATACCAAAATTTGAAAATGATGATGCTATCGTACATTTCCTTTGTCATACCGAACTTGATACAAATGCTATCCATAATACTCATAACAATACGACTCAGCAGGAGGGTGTCAAATCTTCCAGTTGCAAAATTAACAACAGGGAAAATAGATCCAATGGTGAAAACCAATCTATGGCAGCATTAGATCTGGAAAAACTAAAAATAAAGAACACATCCAATGGTGAAAACCTTTCTGAGGCACTAAAGGATGGAAGATTTGACACTCTCCCAGAACACTATCATGAGCGATCATCAGTTCTGGTTGAACCTACACAAGCGGTGGACATTGGCACAGAAGAGAAGGCGAAAGTACTATATCTGGCAGAATCAATGACAGAACAAGAAAGACCGGCATTCATCCAATTCTTCAAAGCAAGAAGCATCAACTTTTCTTGGTCATATTCTAATATGCTAGGTTTAGATTCAAATCTGCTTATGCATCATTTGTCTTTGCCAAAAGGAATCAAGCCTGTTAAACAAAAATTAAGAAAAATGCACCCCCATATTGCATTAATGGTCAAAACAGAGCTAAAGAAATTACTGGATGCTGGATTCATATGATCTATAGATTATGCTGAATGGATATCAAATCTTGTGCCTGTTTCCAATCCGGGCAATAGCATCAAAATATGCACAGATTTCAGGGACCTCAATAAAGCATGCCCGAAGGATGATTTTCCATTTCTAAATATAGACATCATTGTAGACTTGATGGCAGGGCATGCCATGTTGTCAATCATGGAAGGTTTCTTTGGGTACAATCAAATAAGAATAGCTCTAGAAGATCAAGAAAAGACAACTTTTACATGTCCATGGGGAACCTTTTGCTGGAACGTCATGCCATTTGGTTTAAGGAATGCAGGAGCGACTTATCAAAGAGCAATGACAACAATCTTCCATGATATGATGCACACTTTCATGGAGGATTACGTGGATGAAATCTTGGCAAAATCTACTACTAGGGAAGGACATCTGCATATCCTAGATAAAATCTTCACATGGATGGAGAAATTTAATGTCAGGTTAAGCCCTAAGAAGTGTGTCTTCGAGGTTACATCAACAAAACTACTAGGATACATTGTTTCAGCAAAGGGCATTGAAGTGGATCCGACAAAAGTCAAAGCTATAATGGAGATGCCACCTCCTAGGAACATCAGCCAACTATGATCACTACAAGGATGGCTTCAATAAATCCAGTGATTCATCTCCTAGTTGCTAGAAAGAAGTCACCCTTTCAATCATCTATTGCATAAACACATAGTTTTCATGTGGGATGAGAAGTGTGAAGTGACATTCAATCAGATCAAACAATATCTAATGTCACCACCTGTTCTCATACCACCAACACAGGGAAGGCCTCTCATTTTGTACATTGCCATGACATATATATCTTTGGGGGCACTCTTAGCACAGGAGGATCATGAAGGAAAAGAGCACACCATCTACTACATCAGTAGAACTTTAAATGGCTATGAAATAAACTATACATTCATAGAAAAGTCTTGCTTAGCAGTGGTGTTTGCTACTCAAAAGTTGAGACACTACATGATGGCTCATACAATCAGGTTAATTGCAAAGATTGATCCTTTGAAGTATCTATTAAGTAAAGCTGCCTTAATAGGTAGATTGGCAAAATGGGTTATGCTCTTAAGTGAATTTGACATTCAATATGTTAAGAGAAAGGCAATTAAGGGACAAGCAATTGCTAAATAACTAGCTAAAGCTCCTCTATCAGATGATCACCCAATGACAATGGAATTCCCAGATGCAGACAACATGACCGCAATGCCCCAACAATGGATACTATACTTTGATGGATCATATACACAACGAGGATCAGGAGCAGGAATCTTGTTCATATCTCCCCAAGGGCACACAATTCCGAAGTCATATAGACTCATGTTTCAATGTACAAAAAATGTAGCGGAATATGAAGCATTGATTATTGGGGTCAAGATTGCAATTCAATGGAAAATCATAGATTTATAGGTCTATGGGGACTCTCAACTGATTATTTATCAAGTCAATGATGAATATCAAACCAAAGATGACAAATTGATGCCTTACAAGCAGCAAATAGATAATCTGAAACAATCCTTTGCTAATATCAAGTTTGATCAGATTCCAAGGGCGGAGAACAAAGCTGTTGATGCTATGGCTACGATCGCTTCATTACTACAATTGCTTGAAAAGCATATTTGTTATGAGTTTATGGTAGAACAAGTATCATTTCCTTCCTATTATCAATCAGAATCCGCTACCATATGCCATCTAGAAGCCACTAAACCCTCCATATATGAAACAACCTATGCTTATCTGAAAGATGATATCCTACCTCCTGACCTTTTCAGGAATAAAAAATGCAGCTTTATCCATCAATCTGCCCGACACACTTTAATCACAGATGTCCTTTATCATCGAGGTCTTGATGGTACACTACTCCGATGTCTAGAACACAATAAATCTGAAACGGCCTTATGAGAAGTTCACGAGGGTATTTGTGGTACTCACTCGAGTGGAATAACCCTAGCCAAGAAACTCCTCCGTTTGGGTTATTATTGGCCTTGCATGGAAAAAGAATCATATCAATTTATCAAGAAATTCTAAAAATGTTAGGTTCACAGCAATTTGATTCATGCACCGGCACAAGAACTGCATCCTTTTACATAAACATAGCCTTTCTGTCAATGGGGCCTAGATCTGGTAGAAAAAATACATCCATCTTCATCTAACGGACACAAGTTCATTATCACGGCTACATAATACTTCACGAAGTGGATAGAGGCAGTACCTCTTACTACCATCACGGGGAAACAGATCTCCTCATTCATCTTGAACTACATCATCTATCGATATGGAATCCCTCAATCTATAATCACAGATAATGGATGACCTTTCAAAAATCAAGATGTCCAAGAGCTATGTGGAAAGTTTCACATCCAACATCATTTTTCAACACCATACTATCCTCAAGGGAATGGCCAAGCAGAGGCCTCAAACAAAACCATACTCAAAATTCTCAAAAAGACGGTTAACAATATTGGACGTGATTGGCATGTTCAACTCAATCCTGCACTATGGGCCTACAGAACAAGCATCAGAACACCAATGGGAGCTACACCATTTTCTTTGGTATATGGATCAAAAGCCATATTACCCATTGAAGTTGAAATTCCATCCCTTCGTGTATCACTCAGAGGTATCATTTCAGATGAAGAATATAGGGTATCTAGATTGCAAGAACTGGAATTGCTAGATGAGTGTCGTCAACAAGCTGTAAATCATGTAACAACTTATCAACAAAGGATGTCAAGGAGTTACAATCATAGGGTAAAACCAAGGGTCTTTCAGGTTGGTGACTTGGTACTAAAGGAAAATCCTAGGAATCAGCGGGACAGAGAAAAGAAAGGCAAATTTGAGCCTAACTGGCTTGGTCCATTTGTCATCATATCAATGTATGGATCGAGAGCATATCAGTTATCAACATCAGAAGGGGATCTATTCGATGAACCTATCAACAGTATTCATCTCAGAAAATTCTATGCTTAAAGTATCCTAGTGCACGGGGCAAAATCTGAAAAATTGTTTCCTTGGTGAAAACCCGGCAAACAGGCATCTTGGGGAAACACAAAAATACAAATAAAATAAAATAAAATAGAAAATAAAACAAAAAAGGGAAAATACAAAATACAAAGGGTGTAATCAAAGCATGTGGTGAAAACCTGGAAACAGGCGCCATAAGTGATTCTAAGATCAACTTTCCCATCTATTTAGATATGTGTCAGGATCATTCATCTGAAGGTCGGTATCAATTCATATCATATCATTTGTCTGGCCATCATTACATCCACTATCAAGTCATGTCACATGGTCAACATATAACTCCATAGCTTGGGGGCAACATCTGGATATCTAGGGGCAATCCAAACGTATCAATTGCATCCGGTGATAGAAAATCAAAAACAAAGATCAAAACGCAATTTCAATCATTGTCAGAAGAATCAACCATCCTTATCAAAAATCCAAGAACATGTCAAATAGGAAACTCTGAAAAGGAAAAATAAAAAAAAACATAGGTCTGTGTCAGTCGAACTACGTGGTCTCTGCGTGTGTAACGTAGGCAAGACTAATCTTAAATTAGTCCCCGAGACCCCTAAGATAGGTTGGTAGGTTAGGTCTTTGGTCAAAAATCTTGAAAATCCAAAAACATGTCAAAATCAGGATGGATGATCTCGAATCTAATAAATGAATGAAATACTCTAAGTGAACAATGGATAAATTATACTTTTTGATTATCATTTCTTTAGAGTGACTCAATGATGTATTGAACTAGAGGAACAAGGAAAAAGAATGATATTTTTATTGTCTATTGTATGTGCGATAATCATATAAATGTGTGAATTGTCTGGGGATGTGCTATGCAAATGTATCACCGATGACATTCAAAATTCACACACTCAAATGATAATCTTTGCCTGTTTACGCAATGAATGCTCAGGTCATCTCGGTTCAATTATACCTCGATGCTTGTGTTCAATTGCAATATCAAAAATCATGAAAGTAATACTCAGGTCGTCATTGGATTAACACAACCATTGACGCTTGTATTCACTTTCAACATCCAATAAAGCTCTATGATGATACCAAGCACAAAAAGACTAGAAAATGACATCTATTTTGCATATCATTGCATGATTAAATTAGATTGCATTCATCATCATTCATTATCTGCAGAGTATTTGTTGCATAAAGGATTCCAATCAATGATTATCTAATCTACAAAAGAGACTGAGTATACTTGACATAAAATCATCAAAAACATATAAACATCATCATTGCATCATCAATTCATCATTCAAATATTTCATCATGCATGATAAATTCTACCATCAGTGCATCAGGTTCATTCTTACCATAACACATTCATTTAATATCATTTAGAATCCATACATCACATCATATATCCACAAATCATTTAGAATCCATACATCACATCATCATTATTATATCATGTATCCATACATTTAAAAATATCAAAATCACACATTACATCTATCCACGATCATTTATCATAAAATCATCCCATAATTAAAAAGCATTTATTCAACTATCCATACATGTTATCAAAATCACATCATTTATCCACATATCATATTCCATCCATACATACATCATTACATCATTACATTAACATAAATCATCATTTATTATCATCACATTTAGAATAAACTCATCACATAAAGCATATAAACAACATCCATCACATAGAAATCATGACGCCATCATCATAATCATATCAAATGCATCTCATATATATATCATCAAGAGTCAAGTATACAATGAAGTCATAAAAATACATCATCATACAAGAAGGTACATCATAAAATACATCAATGAGGATAACATGGCCTCTATGACCTGCTACTACTAGAATGCATAGGCCCAACAGGACCTATACCGCCACCACCCCCAAACGGACCCGGATCTCTGGGATCTCTACATGGAGGTTGTGTCACCCCCTCACTGACTGTCCGTGTATGAGTCTTCCTAGATCTCGATGGGGCATAACTAACTCGATGCTCAACAGACACTGCATCATGATACCGACCTCTGTAAAACTCGACCTCTCGGGTAGCCCGTAGAACCTCTCTCATATAATCACCTATAGAGGTGCCATTAGCCACTCTCTGTAGGGTCTCGACTCTCTCCTGTGCTCTCTCGACAATATTTCGTGCACTGTCTCTCTCGGCTGTCAGTGTATCAACCTGCGTCTGCGTAGTAGCTAACTGCCCTTGTACCTGTGCCAAGGCCTGTGCGTGAGCCTGTGCCTATGCCTACATCTATGTCTGAGTCTGCACAACCATGCCCCAAGCATGTACCAACTGCCCCTGTAGTGTCTGAACCTGTGCCTGTAAAGTATGGATCTATGCCTAAAGCCCAACCATCTGTCTCTGCTACCCAACTACTGGCACTGTCACTGCCTACCTCTTACGAGGCCTAATAGACAAAGGTGCATTGTGAATATCTGGACCTGGCCCTTTGTATCCTCCACTCCCACCATCACTATCCCCACTACTGATGCTATCCTCACTGTCTGAGCTATTGCTCTCTGAGCTCTCATCTGCTGGGATATCACCCTCACCCCCGATGACATCCTCTACCGCATCCTCCTTTATTGGTAAAGGTGCTGGCTCATCGGGGATAGTAATACGAGGATGAGGGACCAAGGCCAAGAATGTTGCGTAATCCTCTATCACGGGTGCAACTGCAATATCTCTCCTCATGTCCCAAGCAGATGGATGTAATGCTCTATAACCCTCTACTACAACATCATAAGATAATGTGGGGCCCCAATCTAGAATATCCATCCGTTGTCGTGCATAGTGGGCTGCCCCCTGTGGCATGCACTGAACAATGCCATACTGTCTGTAAACCCAACGCAGCAAAAATCTCTCAATCAAAAATGGAGTCCAGCCAATAAGGCACATGGAGTCACAAAGAAACCCCAACACTGCACCATCCTCCTCCCACTCCTCACAATCAAGGTAGGGGCACCATATAACTGTCTCCGTATCATCAAAAACCCACCTCCAGTGCTCTAACTTGCCCATCCGAGCCTGCGTGAATTGACCACTATATCTAAAAATATATGGCCTGTCAGCTGGTCTGTCTGCAAGGGGAAATGAACGACAAATAGAAAAGTGCTCCCACATCCAAATCTATAGTAATGTCGCTCCTACGGATATACTGCGTGCACCTAGGTACACAATGGAATGAAGATCATGATAGAGATGTGCTAACATGCACATCCCCCATGCATATCTGATACCATGTACCAACATACTCTCCAGTGTCCTGCCCTAGCCAATGAGAAACCCCTTTGACCTACGATCAGGGCAAAGGAATCCTCCTATGAATCCATCTAGCACTGCTGGTAGTGTCGCATAAGAGTCTGCGATCCTCTGCCATCGAATGCTCAAATCCTCTATATCCTGATCTTGAAATACTCGACGAAGAGCATCTCTGTTGCTAGTCCCATGAGAGTCATATGTAACAATCTCCCCCATAAAAGGAATGCGCAGTATACGCCACACATCCTCTGATGTGACTATCATCTCACCAGTGGGTAGGTGAAAGGTGTTGTGGTCACTATGCCACCTCTCAGCTAGTGCGGTCAACAAACCCCGATTAATCCTAATCTGTGACATGTTAAGTAAACTCGTCAGGCCACACTGGCCTATCACCTGGAGCTCATCAGGTGTCAAATGTGGTATCAAATCGGTCATCTGCGGAAACCTCTCTCGCATTTGGAGAGTGCCCGGATCCTCCTATCATCATAACAAAAAATCCACAATCAGTGAACTATGTCAAGAATTAAACATCATTCTACTATCAAGTCTGTTTCAAAAACTTTGGTATGAATTTTCAATCAAAATTCATAGGTGAACATCCAACCTGACCTATCATGAGGGTCATCAAAACATTATCTAGATCTCGCCTATCATGAGATTTATCAGATATTGGCTCAAACCTCGCCTATCATGAGGTTCATCAAAACATTATCTAGATCTCGCCTATCATGATATTTATCAGATATTGAATCATTTCCTCACTTATCATGAGAATCATCAAGAAATAGGATTTCTTCTCGCCTATCATGAGAGTTAATCTTATTTACTTTAATCACAATCCAACATCCAGAATGTGGATTGTCAATCATACCAATCAGAAGAATGGACATGATCAGAATTGACATAATCAAAGTTCAATAAGTTAAAATCTTCAATTCTGACATGGAAGTGCTAAAATAGGCTTCCAAAGCATTAAATCCCAAAAGCACTATTTTATCATCCACAAGTGCTAAATCAGGGACCCAAAGCATTAAAACCATGAAAGCGCTATTTCAGCACTCCAAAGCGCTAAAACAGGCTTTCGAAGCGCTAAATAACTCAATGCTCTACTTTTCCACATCAAAGCGCTTAACCAGGCCGTCAAAGCGCCACTTTACCAGAAGCGCTAGAACAAACCTTCAAAGCGCTAAACCACCGACTCAAAGCGCTGGAAATCTCAAAGCGCTAGAATCTGACTTCAAGGCGCTACTTCTTAACTCCTAAGCACTAATTCGTTGAAAGTGCTACTTTACCGACTGGAAGTGCTAGAGTTTTAAATGCAAGCACTAAAACTCAAAGCACTAGACAATTTACCAGAAGCGCTACATCGGGATGTAAGCACTACAACGCGGCTTCAAAGTGCTAAAACTATCCTAGACATGCCTAAGACCTAAAAAGCATAAAAAACAAAAATGCACGAATCACGAGGAGGTCAAGGGGTACATACCAAAGGTCCATATGTAGGCGATCATCTGTGGCATCGAACATGCTCAAATTGGTGAGTATGGTAAGGAATAGGCATCTCGCTCCAGCTAGCAGAAATGTCTCTATCACTAAGAAATTTGAACTCAAAAATCAAATAATGAATTGAAAATGACCTTTTAGCACTATTTATAATTTTTGAAAGGTATTTTTGGGGGATTTTTATAACATTTTGATTAATTTTATCCATAAAATTAATTAAACTCATCTGATGGCTCTATTTCTTCATTATTTTGTTGGGAGATAAATTATTTTATCATCGAAACATCATAAAATCATTAGAAAATCATAAATTTTTGATTTAAAAAAAAAAAAATCATCAGATTATTAATTTATCTCCCGAGGGGGCATATCATTATATTATCATTTGAAAATCATGTTTGGGGCACACAAAATTATTATCATCTGAAAATCATCGATCCTGGCAGTAGCAGCAAAATATTCTTCAAACCAATGCGTAAACACATCACTTCAAAGAGGGGCAAAATGTATACACCTAAAATTGGTCTGGAGCATCCAATTAATTAAATACACATTATTTGATTAATTATTCTATTTCCTCTACTGTTTAAATAAATAGAAATATGTATTTAATATAGTTCACTTTCAAATTCATCTTAATTAAATAAACAAAATTAAATACTTTGTTCGATTTAATTATCAAATCCCTATTTCAATCTATCACATCATTCTCGAATTAATTAAATAAAGACAAAACACTTTATTAATTACCATATTCCTCTGATTAATTTAATAAACGACTATCCTACAGTTTGTTTTATTAAATTATTTATTTCTCTTTTCTAATTTAAATAAATCAAAATATTTGAATTAAGCATAAAGGAATATTCCAATCTACATTTTCTCAAAAATGAATTAAATTTCCTATGTCTAATCTATGTCTAAATTTGTCACAATTAATGCTTTGAAACTTCACGGGAAGTTTTGGAGACAAATTGGAGACAAATTTGGAATTTGATCTCTCAATCCTCTTCCATCGATCCTTCCTCTTCTCTTGCCTGGTGTTCTCATGGGTAGAGACAATCTCCCTCTTTCTCTCAATCTCCTCAATCTCTCACCATTCAATCCTCCAGATTGAATCCAAACCTCTCAAAGCTTTCCCTGTGCATTTCTACAGCTAGGAAATCTATAAATACAAGCCTCATTTAACCAAGAAAGGATCCAAATAATCAAGCTTTTGCACTCTTACTCTGCAGGAATCCAGACATCAAGCATCAAGCATTCACACATCAAGCATCAAGCAATCAAATTTTCAACCATGGCTGCCTCTTGTAGCTACAATTATCTATTTCACAACAATATCATGCTAGTTTAATTATTTAGCATTGCATTATCATCATCTCATTCTTTGAATTGTCATTTTAACAGTCTTATTTTCTTACACAATCTGAGAGCAATTTAGATTTAATAAATCTTTGGAGATAGAAAGCAATATGATGCTTTCAATTGATTACTGCTTTGATTTAGTTCGATTTGTTTAATCATTGATATGTCGTATTAAGAAGTGTATTTATGTTATTTACCTCATTCCACACTTACAATTAGTTATAACTATAACCGTTGAGCTGTTAATTTCTAGTAATAGACATTGTTTTACTCCTCTTCGATTAAGTACTTGTCCACCCATCTCTGATACTCTTCATCCGTTGGCCAAGAAAAATTCACCACCTCATTCACCTTAGTATTGTAAGGTGTGTACTTCATTGCAACCTGATTGGCTTCCCTTTCAAAAACTCTAAGAATGTGCTAGTGTTAATTATCTTATCCATACTATTTACCAAAAAATCATAGTTTGAATCATCACAAATCGATTTGATTTGTGCATTGATAACTTCTTTTGCCCCATCTTGCCACTATTGCAATGCCTTAACATTTCCTTGTGCATCAATAATGTCATGCAAAAATGTATCATTCCAGTCATCAAAGCTCTTTATCATCTCCCTAATTCTTCTACTCAAATCATCAGGTAGGGCCTGGAATCCCTTCAATGATTTTACAAAGATTTGAGTAGGCTTCAATGACTAGGGCATGTTGTCTGCATCAAACCTAGAAGCTTTGTACATAATATCCAGATCATTGGCCCTAGGGATCCATTTCTCAGCCAAAGAAAAAACTATTTCCCAATCCCTATTGATATTTTTTATTCCATCCAAGAATAAAGAATACAAAGAATGTACAAATGGTAATTTACCATCAAACTTTTCATTAAGATGCCTCAAAACTATGTCAACCACCTCACTTTTTTTGGCAATTGCATCATCCTTGCTTGCCTTTAAGGCAACCTGCAATTATATGATCCTATTCAACATTTTCTCCCTGGTGGGATCCACAAAATATTCAAATTCTTCTTCAACTGGCCTTGGTGTAGGACTGAGAGCAAGTACCTGGATGGGGGACCCTAGAGTTGAAACAATTGGAGTAGTAGGGGGGACCAATCCTGCAATAGAAGGTAATGCTCTGATACCAGGAGCACTGGAGGATTCTCCCACCTGCCCATACTTCAACCTATCTACTTTAGATTGCAGCTCAAAATTCTTTTGTTGCATCCTACTATATTCTCCAATTATCATATTGTATTTCTCCATCAAACTCTTCTTTTCAGCCTCTTCTCTCTTAGCTATCTTTTGGGCCAATTTGGCCACATTTACTGTCAGTCTTGTAGCTTCTGTTGTTGAGGTTTCATAAGCTCTCTTGATGATTAGCCCTTCCCTTAGGTGTGGGCTAATATCAGTTACATTTGACTTTTTGCCCTGGTCTGCCAATGCCCATATGGCCAGAGTTTCATACTCCTCACTGAAGGCCTATTCCTACAAAGCTACCTTAACCTCTTCACTGTTTTGTATAGGGTGCTTGGACTGTAAGATAGAATTGAATACAACCACATCAACTATGTCCCATTGAGGTTATTGGTGGTTTTTTAATGTGAACTAGGTTTATCTCCTAATCTACATATGGAATTGCCAATTCTAATCAAGGGCAGCTCAGAGGACTTGGACCAACTGACGAGGATTTTAAAAGACCTCCTACACTTTGGGATTTGCAAGATCTGGGAGGGTGATCCCTCAATGTGTTTACAATCTCTACACTGAACTTATAAACAATCATTAACAATTAACATATAATCCCATTTAATAGCTCAACAAAATAGGATAATACTAAACTGAATTGGCCCTTCATCAATAGTATCAACTACTTGGAGCATGAGATGATTACATCGACATTTCACCACTTAAGATATTCATTTAATTTTCAATTTGGCAGCAAGCTCTAAGCTAAGACAAACAAACAAGAACCTTACAAACACATATGATTTAGGCCAGTGCCATATACTATTGGGGAGTCAAATTCAAAAATATTTAGATTTCCATAACAGGTTCAAACACATAACATATAAGATCTCTGACAATATTGCATTACAATAGTTTCAATTTCTATCCTAACTCAATACTTCTTATCAAATCCCTTTACAAACATATCCATCTATGACTCCATCCAAGCATTTTAAT
>CM021108.1:541915302-541968294 GCA_007115665.2 Sequoiadendron giganteum
GGTCTTTGTTTTAGCGCTTCTAAAACAGAGAGTTCAAAATTTTAACCAGTCTATCCATCTGTCATTTTATCAACATTTTCATCAGAATCACTATCAAAGGACCAAAATCAGAAAGGTTTATTCAAATTTCCAAACTTATCAACTGAAAACAAGATCTTGCAAATCACAAGTGTCAAAATCAATTACACAATCAATTACTATACTAAATTTTCTTTATCAGGATACTATCATCCTTCATCATGAAACAAAGTATAGCGATTATCTTTTTTTTAAATATTGTCTCATCAATAAGATAAGTCATCTTATTCGACTTTGTTTAAAAAAGTTCAAATTGACACTATCCCGCACATAAGATCAAATTTCAGAAGAAAGGACAAATTTTTTTATGCCAATCTTCACTAGGTCCCACAAATAGAGACTCTTAGAACAAGAGTTTGAATCATCTAAAAATATGGTAAAAGAAAATCCTTGGAACACTTTAAACCGCAACGACAAAAATGAAATAACTCAAGAGGAAATCCAAGCGGCTCAACAAGATCCCAAGTTTCACATGTTTATGAAAAAGGTTTTGGAACAAGACATGGAAAAATATCTTTTAATGTTGGCCGAATCAGGGGCGAAACTTCCAAAATATTTTGATATAAACCGTTTGAAAGGTGCAATTGAAACAAATGAAACAGAAATACTGCTACCAACACAAACAATCGATCCAGTTGTTGCTTTAACTTCACAAATGCAATTATTACAGCAATAGATACACGACATGACGAAAGGGACAACCAAAAGATATGCGATATAGGATATTTGTCCTTATCCATTTGACGCAAAAATTGGTTTGCTACCTTTTCCAAGACATTGCAAATTCCCAAAGTACGATAAGTACAATGGATGAACAGATCCTATAGATCATATACGAGAATTTAAAACAACGAGTCTTGAGTTTGCTCAAGAAGAGACTTATTTGATGAGGTTATTCCCACGAAGTTTGGGAGGTGCATGTATGGAATGGTTCTCAAAACTAAAAATTGGTATAAAAACATTTGAGGAACTTGTTAACAAGTTTATCTCTCAATATTCATTCAACATCCAAAATGATGTTACTATCAAGGATCTCTACAACTTAAAGCAAAACAAAGGAGAGACATTCTTGTCTTTTCTCCAAAGATGGCGACTACTGTTTGCTAGATATCCTCGATCTATTCCAGAGGAAGAAAAGATGGAATTGTTCATTGAGAACTTGACAGAAGAAATGAGCTATAGGCTAGAAATACAATGTCCACCCACTTTCGAAAAAGTCATAGAAAATGGTCTTAAGATTGAGGAAGCATTAGTAAAACGGGGAGTTATCAAACATTACAATGACAAATCAAATAACTACTCCAATCAAAACTCAAGCAATGATAAACCAAAAATTTGGCAAAAGAATCGCAACACAAATGAAACAACATGCGATTCACAAAATGTCAAACCAGTTTTCAACTTGATGGCATCTTCTTCAAATAATCAAAATAGTGACCAAAAAGTCCAGTCAAATACCATGTAGAATAACGAACGCGCAAAAACACTACCATATCAAAAACCATCGAATAGATGAAGGTTCACACCTTTAGGTCAATCAATGGAATCAGCGATGAAGGAACTAGTTACCAGAGGCCTTCTCACTACACGGGAAGCTAGGTTTTGGGATCCAAAAGTCAAACCATCATGGTGGAATGACGCTGATTATTGCAACTATCATAATAACAAGGGTCATAAAACAAATGACTGTATGGAATTGAAACATGTAGTACAAGATTTGGTGGACGGCAACAAAGTGTATGTGGAAGGACCTCAAAATAACAACGATCATTCGGCCTTCAAAGATCCACTGCCAAATTATGACAAAGGTGCATCATCATCAAACATCAAAGGGAATAACGCCAATCATGTCTATAACACAACAATCCTGTGTCTATCTGAAGTCAAATGATCATATAGTTAGTGATAACATTGAGGATAATAAAACCAACAATGTTACCTCTTTGGATTTACTCCCAAGCGTGCAAAACTCTGATAATCAAATCAATGTTTTAAAAATCAGAGACAATCAAGAACATCAACCAGCAAACACCATGACTCGGGGGCAATCAAAAGTTATGTTAAAGGGAATTGGATCCACACATGCAGTTCCACCTCCATCAAATTATGATATTATCAATCAAATGCAAAACACCCCCCAAGAGAATCAAGAACGTCAACCAGCAAACATCATAACTAGGGGGCAAGCCAAGGTGGTATTAAAAGGAGTAGGATCTCAATGTGCGTTTATGCCTCAATCTCATTATAGTATTGTTGATCAATTACAAAATATCCCCACCCAAATCTCAATACTGGAACTCCTAAAGTTGTCACCATCACATAAAGAAGTTCTTGAACAAGCGTTAGTGGCCACAACTATACCAAATAATTTGGATGTTTGTCAATTCCAAGCTATGGTGGGACATCTAACTACCCCGCATTGTCTATCATTCTCTCAACAGGATGATGTCTCATTAAACCATCCGCATAACACAACATTGCATATCGAAGTCTGTATCCATAATCATCCTATTAAGAGAGTTCTAATAGATGGGGGAGCTGGTTTGAACATTTGCACCCTCAAATTAGTCAGTGCACTAGGATATTTCGAAGACGCTATTGATGCTCGATGGAAAATGACCATCAAAGCCTATGATGAGGAGGAAAGATCATCCAAAGGTTTGATTGTATTACCCATTCAAGTGGGGCCTGTGATGAAGCATATAGCATGTCAAGTATTAGATAGAGAATTGACATACAACATACTCTTAGGATGACCCTGGATTCATGAAATGCAGGTACCTTCTACATACCATCAATGCCTGAAGTTTCCTAGTAAATGGACAAGAGGTGACTATAGCTGCTGATTATAATCACCCACAACATTGTGACACATTAAGAATATCTCAAGACACCTTTGTCCCTCACAACAAGGAAGCTTCAAGTTCATCATCATCCAAGAACGAACAAAGTCCAAGCATCACTACCAAGTGGGTACAAAAGAAAGGTAAAGAAAAGGAAACAAGTCATGATGAAACAAACAAACCGGATACACAAACTTCTCTATCACACAAATTTCAAAAGCAAGTTCAGTTGACAGATAAAGGAATGGGACAATACTCAATGGAGCAATCGCTTAACTTATCACAGTTAATGCCATCTCCTAGGAAATATGGTCAACCATCACTAATCAAACCTCCAACATCTATACCTACCACAGTTCTTCACGAAACATTTCTAAAATCTGGAACCATAGCAGAAGAAACAAACAACAAAGCAATCCTAGATTGGCTATACAAGGATGAAGAAACATCAACATCAGAGACCGATATCAAAAATGTTAGCATCAACACAGACAAGTATGGAAAAGGAAAGGCTATTCTTGAAAAGATGGGTTATGAAGGACAAGGACCATTGGGGTTAAGAAAGGAGGGAATCTTAGAACCTATCACACCTCTCACTCTCCATACAAAAGAAAAACCAGGACTAGGATACTCTGAAGAAGAGAAGCAAGAGCTAAAAAAGACAGCTATGGAAAATATCCTTCACTTTAGAGAGGGTTCTGAAACAGACTCAAATGAATATGAGTGGGCATTACCTTGTGATCTACTTGACATTGATATTCCAGTCGATGTGATTCAAAAATATGCACCTACACGTGAGGAGGGCCAAGGCTCGGGGTCTATACCATTCATCGAGGAATCACTAAATATCGATGACTCTAGTGAGGATGAACAAAATTTGAGTGAACTAGATGATTTCGAAGAGGGTACCATCATGGATCTCAATATCCCAAATGACAATTATGATGATCTTGCTATCCTCACCCTTACCTCCATTGACCTAAATCAATCTAATGATACCATGCCATTAATCCATCCAGAACTTATTGATTGGGAACCTGCCGAACCATTGACTGTACCAAAATTTGAAAATGATGATGCTATCGTACATTTCCTTTGTCATACTAAACCTGATACAAATGCTATCCATAATACTCATAACAATACGACTCGGCAGGAGGGTGTCAAATCTTCCAGTTGCAAAAGTGACAACAAGGAAAATAGATCTAATGGTGAAAACCATTCTATGGCAGCATTAGATCTGGAAAAAGTAAAAATAAAGAACACATCCAATAGTGAAAACCTTTCAGAGGCACTAAAGGATGGAAGATTTGACACTCTCCCAAAACACTATCATGAGTGATCATCAGTTCTGGTTGAACCTACACAAGCGGTGGACATTGGCACAAAAGAGAAGGCAAAAATACTATATCTAGCAGAATCAATGACAGAACAAGAAAGACCAACATTCATCCAATTCTTCAAAGTAAGAAGCATCAACTTTGCTTGGTCATATTTCGATATGCTAGGTTTAGATCCAAATCTGCTTATGCATCATTTGTCTTTGCCAAAAGGAATCAAGTCTGTTAAACAAAAATTAAGAAAAATGCACCCCCATATTGCATTAATGGTGAAAATAGAGCTAAAGAAATTATTGGATGCTGGATTCATACAATCTATAGATTATGCTGAATGGATATCAAACCTTGTGCCTATTTCCAAGTCGGACAATAGCATCAGAATTTGCACAGATTTCAGGGACCTCAATAAAGCATAACCGAAGGATGATTTTCCACTTCCAAATATAGACATCATTGTAGACTTGACGGCAGGGCATGCCATGTTATCAATCATGGATGGTTTCTCTGGGTACAATCAAATAAGAATAGCTCCAGAAGATCAAGAAAAGATGGCTTTTACATGTCCATGGGGAACCTTCTACTAGAACATCATGCCATTTGGTTTAAAGAATGCAGGAGCGACTTATCAAAGAGCAATGACAACGATCTTCCATGATATGATGCACACTTTCATGGAGGATTATGTCGATGACATCTTGGCAAAATATACTACTAGGGAAGAACATTTGCATATCCTAGATAAAATATTCATGTGGATGGAAAAATTTAATGTCAGGTTAAACCCTAAGAAGTGTCTTTGGGGTTACATCAACAAAGTTACTAGGATACATTATTTCAGCAAAGGGCATTGAAGTGGATTCGGAAAAATTCAAAGCTATAATGGAGATGCCACCTCCTAGGAACATCAGCCAACTACGATCACTACAAGGATGACTTCAATCCATCCACAGATTCATATCCCAGTTGGTAGATAGAAGTCACCCTTTCAATCATCTATTGCATAAACACATAGTTTTCATGTGGGATGAGAAGTGTGAGGCGACTTTCAATCAGATCAAACAATATCTAATGTCACCACCTGTTCTCATACCACCAACATAGGGAAGGCCTCTCATTTTGTACATTGCCATGACAGATATATCTTTGGGGGCACTCTTAGCACAAGAGGATAATACAGGAAAAGAGCATGCTATCTACTACATCAGTAGAAATTTAAATGGCTATGAAATAAACTATACATTCATAGAAAAGTCTTGCTTAGTAGTAGTGTTTGCTACTCAAAAGTTAAGACACTACATGATGGCTCATACAATTAGGTTAATTGCAAAGATTGATCCTTTGAAGTATCTATTAAGTAAAGCTGCCTTAACAGGTAGATTGGCAAAATGGGTTATGCTCTTAAGTGAATTTGGCATTCAATATGTCGAGAGAAAGGCAATTAAGGGACAAGCAATTGTTGAATAGCTAGCTGAAGCTCCTCTATCAGATGATCACCCAATGACAATGGAATTCCCAGATGCAGACATCATGATAGAAATGCCCCAACAATGGATACTATACTTTGATGGATCGTATACACAACGAGGATCAAGAGCAGGAATCTTGTTCATATCTCCCCAAGGACACACAATTCCGAAGTCATACAGACTCATGTTTCAATGTACAAACAATGTAGCGGAATATGAAGCATTGATTATTGGGGTCAAGAATGCAATTCAATGGAAAATCACAGATTTACAAGTCTATGGGGACTCTCAATTGGTTATTTATCAAGTCAATGATGAATATCAAACCAAAGATGACAAATTGATGCCTTACAAGTAGCAAATAGATAATTTGAAACAATCCTTTGCTAATATCAAGTTTGATTAGATTCCAAGGGTAGAGAACAAAGCTACTGATGCTATGGCTATGATCGCTTCATTACTACAATTGCCTGAGAAGCGTATTTGTTATGAGTTTATGGTAGAACAAGTATCATGTCCTTCCTATTATCAATCAGAATCCACTACCATATGTCATCTAGAAACCACTAAACCCTCCATATACGAAACAACTTATGCTTATCTGAAAGATGATATCCTACCTCCTGACCTTTCCAAGAATCAAAAACGCAACTTTATCCGTCAATCCGCCCGACACACTTTAATCACAGATGTCCTTTATCGTCGAGGTCTTGATGGTACACTACTCCAATGTCTAGAATGCAATGAATCTGAAACAACCTTACGAGAAGTTCACGAGGGTATTTGTGGTACTCACTCGAGTGGAATAACCCTAGCCAAGAAACTCCTTTGTTTGGGTTATTATTGGCCTTGCATGGAAAAAGAATCATATCAATTTGTTAAGAAATGCCAAAAATGTCAGGTTCACAGCAATTTGATTCACGCACCGGCACAAGAACTGCATCCTTTTACATCAACATGGCCTTTCTGTCAATGGGGCTTAGATCTGGTAGGCAAAATACATCCATCTTCATCTAATGGACACAAGTTCATTATCACGGCTACAGAATACTTCACAAAGTGGATGGAGGCAGTCCCTCTTACTACCATCACTGGGAAACAGATCTCCTCATTCATCTTGAACTACATCATATGTCGGTATGGTATCCCTCAATCCATTATCACTGATAATGGACGACCTTTCAAAAATCAAGATGTCCAAGAGCTATGTGAAAAGTTTCACATACAACATCATTTTTCAACACCATACTATCTTCAAGGGAATGGCCAAGCAGAGGCCTCCAACAAAACCATACTCAAAATTCTCAAAAAGGCGATTAACGATGTTGGACGTGATTGGCATGTTCAACTCAATCCTGCACTATGGGCCTACAGAACAAGCATCAGAACACCAATGGGAGCTGCACCATTTGCTTCGGTATATGGATCAGAAGCCATATTACCCATTGAAGTTGAAATTCCATCCCTTCGTGTATCACTCAGAGGTATCATTTCAGATGAAGAATATAGGGTATCTAGATTGCAGGAACTGGAATTGTTGGATGAGCATCGTCAACAAGCTGTAAATCATCTAATAGCTTATCAACAAAGGATTTCAAGGAGTTACAATCACAGGGTAAAACCAAGGGTCTTTCAGGTTGGTGACTTGGTACTAAAAGAAAATCCTAGGAATCAGTAGGACGGAGAAAAGAAAGGCAAATTTGAGCCTAACTGGCTTGGTCCATTTGTCGTCATATCAGTGTATGGATCAGGAGCATATCAGCTATCAACGTCAGAAGGGGATTTGTTCAAGGAACCTATCAACAGTATTCATCTCAGAAAATTCTATGCTTAAAGTCTCCTAGTGCACGGGGCAAAATCTGAAAAATTGTTTCCTTGGTGAAAACCTGGCAAACAGGCATCTTGGCAAAATGCAAAAATACAAAAAAATAAAATAAAATAGAAAATAAAACAAAAGGGGAAAATACAAAATACAAAGGGTGTAATCAAAGCGTGTGGTGAAAACCTAGAAACAGGCGCCATAAGTGATTTTAAGATCAACTTTCTCATCTATTTGGATATATGTCAGGATCATTCATCTAAAGGTCGGTATCAATTCATATCATATCATTCGTCTGGCCATCATTACATCCACTATCAAGTCATGTCACATGGTCAACATATAACTCCATAACTTGGGGGCAACATCTGGATATCTAGGGGCAATCCAAATGTATCAATTACATCTGGTGATAGAAAATCAAAAACAAAGATCAAAACGCAATTTCAATCATTATCAGAAGAATCAACCATCCTTATAAAAAATCCAAAAACATGTCAAATAGGAAACTCTATAAAGGCAAAATCCAAAAACATAGGTCTATGTCAGTTGAACTACGTTGTCTATGCATGTGTAACGTAGGCAAGGCTAATCTTAAATTAGCCCCCGAGACCCCTAAGATAGGGTGGTAGGTTAGGTCTTTGGTCAAAAATCTCGAAAATCCAAAAACATGTCAAAATCAGGATGGATGATCTCAAAATCTAATAAATGAATGAAACACTCTAAGTGAACAATGGATAAATTATACTTTTTGATTATCATTTCTTTAGAGTGACTCAATGATGTATTGAACTAGAGGAACAAGGAAAAAGGATGATATTTTTATTGTCTGTTGTATGTACGATAATCATATAAATGTGTGAATTGTCGGGGGATGTGCTATGCAAATGTATCACCGATGACATTCAGAATTCACACACTCAAATGATAATCTTTGCCTATTTACGCAATGAATGCTTAGGTCATCTCGGTTCAATTATACCTCGATGCTTTTGTTCGATTGCAATATCAAAAATATGAAAGAAATACTCAAGTCGTCATTGGATTAACACAACCATTGATGCTTGTATTCACTTTCAACATCCAATAAAGCTCTATGATGATACCAAGCACAAAAGGACTGTAAAATGACATCTATTTTGCATATCATTGCATGATTAAATTAGATTGCAATCATCATCCTTCATTATCTGTAGAGTATTTGTTGCATAAAGGATTCCAATCAATGATTATCTACTCTACAAAAGAGACTTAGTATACTTGACATAAAATCATCAAAAACATATAAACATCATCATTGCATCATAAATTCTACCATCAGTGCATCAGGTTCATTCTTACCATAACACATTCATTTAATATCATTTAGAATCCAAAATCACATCATATATCCACAAATCATTTAGAATCCATACATCACATCATCATTATTATATCATGTATCCATACATTTAAAAATATCAAAATCACACATTACATCTATCCACGATCATTTATCATAAAATCATCCCATAATTAAAAAGCATTTATTCAACTATCCATACATGTTATCAAAATCACATCATTTATCCACATATCATATTCCATCCATACATACATCATTACATCATTACATTAACATAAATCATCATTTATTATCATCACATTTAGAATAAACTCATCACATAAAGCATATAAACAACATCCATCACATAGAAATCATGACGCCATCATCATAATCATATCAAATGCATCTCATATATATATCATCAAGAGTCAAGTATACAATGAAGTCATAAAAATACATCATCATACAAGAAGGTACATCATAAAATACATCAATGAGGATAACATGGCCTCTATGACCTGCTACTACTAGAATGCATAGGCCCAACAGGACCTATACCGCCACCACCCCCAAACGGACCCGGATCTCTGGGATCTCTACATGGAGGTTGTGTCACCCCCTCACTGACTGTCCGTGTATGAGTCTTCCTAGATCTCGATGGGGCATAACTAACTCGATGCTCAACAGACACTGCATCATGATACCGACCTCTGTAAAACTCGACCTCTCGGGTAGCCCGTAGAACCTCTCTCATATAATCACCTATAGAGGTGCCATTAGCCACTCTCTGTAGGGTCTCGACTCTCTCCTGTGCTCTCTCGACAATATTTCGTGCACTGTCTCTCTCGGCTGTCAGTGTATCAACCTGCGTCTGCGTAGTAGCTAACTGCCCTTGTACCTGTGCCAAGGCCTGTGCGTGAGCCTGTGCCTATGCCTACATCTATGTCTGAGTCTGCACAACCATGCCCCAAGCATGTACCAACTGCCCCTGTAGTGTCTGAACCTGTGCCTGTAAAGTATGGATCTATGCCTAAAGCCCAACCATCTGTCTCTGCTACCCAACTACTGGCACTGTCACTGCCTACCTCTTACGAGGCCTAATAGACAAAGGTGCATTGTGAATATCTGGACCTGGCCCTTTGTATCCTCCACTCCCACCATCACTATCCCCACTACTGATGCTATCCTCACTGTCTGAGCTATTGCTCTCTGAGCTCTCATCTGCTGGGATATCACCCTCACCCCCGATGACATCCTCTACCGCATCCTCCTTTATTGGTAAAGGTGCTGGCTCATCGGGGATAGTAATACGAGGATGAGGGACCAAGGCCAAGAATGTTGCGTAATCCTCTATCACGGGTGCAACTGCAATATCTCTCCTCATGTCCCAAGCAGATGGATGTAATGCTCTATAACCCTCTACTACAACATCATAAGATAATGTGGGGCCCCAATCTAGAATATCCATCCGTTGTCGTGCATAGTGGGCTGCCCCCTGTGGCATGCACTGAACAATGCCATACTGTCTGTAAACCCAACGCAGCAAAAATCTCTCAATCAAAAATGGAGTCCAGCCAATAAGGCACATGGAGTCACAAAGAAACCCCAACACTGCACCATCCTCCTCCCACTCCTCACAATCAAGGTAGGGGCACCATATAACTGTCTCCGTATCATCAAAAACCCACCTCCAGTGCTCTAACTTGCCCATCCGAGCCTGCGTGAATTGACCACTATATCTAAAAATATATGGCCTGTCAGCTGGTCTGTCTGCAAGGGGAAATGAACGACAAATAGAAAAGTGCTCCCACATCCAAATCTATAGTAATGTCGCTCCTACGGATATACTGCGTGCACCTAGGTACACAATGGAATGAAGATCATGATAGAGATGTGCTAACATGCACATCCCCCATGCATATCTGATACCATGTACCAACATACTCTCCAGTGTCCTGCCCTAGCCAATGAGAAACCCCTTTGACCTACGATCAGGGCAAAGGAATCCTCCTATGAATCCATCTAGCACTGCTGGTAGTGTCGCATAAGAGTCTGCGATCCTCTGCCATCGAATGCTCAAATCCTCTATATCCTGATCTTGAAATACTCGACGAAGAGCATCTCTGTTGCTAGTCCCATGAGAGTCATATGTAACAATCTCCCCCATAAAAGGAATGCGCAGTATACGCCACACATCCTCTGATGTGACTATCATCTCACCAGTGGGTAGGTGAAAGGTGTTGTGGTCACTATGCCACCTCTCAGCTAGTGCGGTCAACAAACCCCGATTAATCCTAATCTGTGACATGTTAAGTAAACTCGTCAGGCCACACTGGCCTATCACCTGGAGCTCATCAGGTGTCAAATGTGGTATCAAATCGGTCATCTGCGGAAACCTCTCTCGCATTTGGAGAGTGCCCGGATCCTCCTATCATCATAACAAAAAATCCACAATCAGTGAACTATGTCAAGAATTAAACATCATTCTACTATCAAGTCTGTTTCAAAAACTTTGGTATGAATTTTCAATCAAAATTCATAGGTGAACATCCAACCTGACCTATCATGAGGGTCATCAAAACATTATCTAGATCTCGCCTATCATGAGATTTATCAGATATTGGCTCAAACCTCGCCTATCATGAGGTTCATCAAAACATTATCTAGATCTCGCCTATCATGATATTTATCAGATATTGAATCATTTCCTCACTTATCATGAGAATCATCAAGAAATAGGATTTCTTCTCGCCTATCATGAGAGTTAATCTTATTTACTTTAATCACAATCCAACATCCAGAATGTGGATTGTCAATCATACCAATCAGAAGAATGGACATGATCAGAATTGACATAATCAAAGTTCAATAAGTTAAAATCTTCAATTCTGACATGGAAGTGCTAAAATAGGCTTCCAAAGCATTAAATCCCAAAAGCACTATTTTATCATCCACAAGTGCTAAATCAGGGACCCAAAGCATTAAAACCATGAAAGCGCTATTTCAGCACTCCAAAGCGCTAAAACAGGCTTTCGAAGCGCTAAATAACTCAATGCTCTACTTTTCCACATCAAAGCGCTTAACCAGGCCGTCAAAGCGCCACTTTACCAGAAGCGCTAGAACAAACCTTCAAAGCGCTAAACCACCGACTCAAAGCGCTGGAAATCTCAAAGCGCTAGAATCTGACTTCAAGGCGCTACTTCTTAACTCCTAAGCACTAATTCGTTGAAAGTGCTACTTTACCGACTGGAAGTGCTAGAGTTTTAAATGCAAGCACTAAAACTCAAAGCACTAGACAATTTACCAGAAGCGCTACATCGGGATGTAAGCACTACAACGCGGCTTCAAAGTGCTAAAACTATCCTAGACATGCCTAAGACCTAAAAAGCATAAAAAACAAAAATGCACGAATCACGAGGAGGTCAAGGGGTACATACCAAAGGTCCATATGTAGGCGATCATCTGTGGCATCGAACATGCTCAAATTGGTGAGTATGGTAAGGAATAGGCATCTCGCTCCAGCTAGCAGAAATGTCTCTATCACTAAGAAATTTGAACTCAAAAATCAAATAATGAATTGAAAATGACCTTTTAGCACTATTTATAATTTTTGAAAGGTATTTTTGGGGGATTTTTATAACATTTTGATTAATTTTATCCATAAAATTAATTAAACTCATCTGATGGCTCTATTTCTTCATTATTTTGTTGGGAGATAAATTATTTTATCATCGAAACATCATAAAATCATTAGAAAATCATAAATTTTTGATTTAAAAAAAAAAAAATCATCAGATTATTAATTTATCTCCCGAGGGGGCATATCATTATATTATCATTTGAAAATCATGTTTGGGGCACACAAAATTATTATCATCTGAAAATCATCGATCCTGGCAGTAGCAGCAAAATATTCTTCAAACCAATGCGTAAACACATCACTTCAAAGAGGGGCAAAATGTATACACCTAAAATTGGTCTGGAGCATCCAATTAATTAAATACACATTATTTGATTAATTATTCTATTTCCTCTACTGTTTAAATAAATAGAAATATGTATTTAATATAGTTCACTTTCAAATTCATCTTAATTAAATAAACAAAATTAAATACTTTGTTCGATTTAATTATCAAATCCCTATTTCAATCTATCACATCATTCTCGAATTAATTAAATAAAGACAAAACACTTTATTAATTACCATATTCCTCTGATTAATTTAATAAACGACTATCCTACAGTTTGTTTTATTAAATTATTTATTTCTCTTTTCTAATTTAAATAAATCAAAATATTTGAATTAAGCATAAAGGAATATTCCAATCTACATTTTCTCAAAAATGAATTAAATTTCCTATGTCTAATCTATGTCTAAATTTGTCACAATTAATGCTTTGAAACTTCACGGGAAGTTTTGGAGACAAATTGGAGACAAATTTGGAATTTGATCTCTCAATCCTCTTCCATCGATCCTTCCTCTTCTCTTGCCTGGTGTTCTCATGGGTAGAGACAATCTCCCTCTTTCTCTCAATCTCCTCAATCTCTCACCATTCAATCCTCCAGATTGAATCCAAACCTCTCAAAGCTTTCCCTGTGCATTTCTACAGCTAGGAAATCTATAAATACAAGCCTCATTTAACCAAGAAAGGATCCAAATAATCAAGCTTTTGCACTCTTACTCTGCAGGAATCCAGACATCAAGCATCAAGCATTCACACATCAAGCATCAAGCAATCAAATTTTCAACCATGGCTGCCTCTTGTAGCTACAATTATCTATTTCACAACAATATCATGCTAGTTTAATTATTTAGCATTGCATTATCATCATCTCATTCTTTGAATTGTCATTTTAACAGTCTTATTTTCTTACACAATCTGAGAGCAATTTAGATTTAATAAATCTTTGGAGATAGAAAGCAATATGATGCTTTCAATTGATTACTGCTTTGATTTAGTTCGATTTGTTTAATCATTGATATGTCGTATTAAGAAGTGTATTTATGTTATTTACCTCATTCCACACTTACAATTAGTTATAACTATAACCGTTGAGCTGTTAATTTCTAGTAATAGACATTGTTTTACTCCTCTTCGATTAAGTACTTGTCCACCCATCTCTGATACTCTTCATCCGTTGGCCAAGAAAAATTCACCACCTCATTCACCTTAGTATTGTAAGGTGTGTACTTCATTGCAACCTGATTGGCTTCCCTTTCAAAAACTCTAAGAATGTGCTAGTGTTAATTATCTTATCCATACTATTTACCAAAAAATCATAGTTTGAATCATCACAAATCGATTTGATTTGTGCATTGATAACTTCTTTTGCCCCATCTTGCCACTATTGCAATGCCTTAACATTTCCTTGTGCATCAATAATGTCATGCAAAAATGTATCATTCCAGTCATCAAAGCTCTTTATCATCTCCCTAATTCTTCTACTCAAATCATCAGGTAGGGCCTGGAATCCCTTCAATGATTTTACAAAGATTTGAGTAGGCTTCAATGACTAGGGCATGTTGTCTGCATCAAACCTAGAAGCTTTGTACATAATATCCAGATCATTGGCCCTAGGGATCCATTTCTCAGCCAAAGAAAAAACTATTTCCCAATCCCTATTGATATTTTTTATTCCATCCAAGAATAAAGAATACAAAGAATGTACAAATGGTAATTTACCATCAAACTTTTCATTAAGATGCCTCAAAACTATGTCAACCACCTCACTTTTTTTGGCAATTGCATCATCCTTGCTTGCCTTTAAGGCAACCTGCAATTATATGATCCTATTCAACATTTTCTCCCTGGTGGGATCCACAAAATATTCAAATTCTTCTTCAACTGGCCTTGGTGTAGGACTGAGAGCAAGTACCTGGATGGGGGACCCTAGAGTTGAAACAATTGGAGTAGTAGGGGGGACCAATCCTGCAATAGAAGGTAATGCTCTGATACCAGGAGCACTGGAGGATTCTCCCACCTGCCCATACTTCAACCTATCTACTTTAGATTGCAGCTCAAAATTCTTTTGTTGCATCCTACTATATTCTCCAATTATCATATTGTATTTCTCCATCAAACTCTTCTTTTCAGCCTCTTCTCTCTTAGCTATCTTTTGGGCCAATTTGGCCACATTTACTGTCAGTCTTGTAGCTTCTGTTGTTGAGGTTTCATAAGCTCTCTTGATGATTAGCCCTTCCCTTAGGTGTGGGCTAATATCAGTTACATTTGACTTTTTGCCCTGGTCTGCCAATGCCCATATGGCCAGAGTTTCATACTCCTCACTGAAGGCCTATTCCTACAAAGCTACCTTAACCTCTTCACTGTTTTGTATAGGGTGCTTGGACTGTAAGATAGAATTGAATACAACCACATCAACTATGTCCCATTGAGGTTATTGGTGGTTTTTTAATGTGAACTAGGTTTATCTCCTAATCTACATATGGAATTGCCAATTCTAATCAAGGGCAGCTCAGAGGACTTGGACCAACTGACGAGGATTTTAAAAGACCTCCTACACTTTGGGATTTGCAAGATCTGGGAGGGTGATCCCTCAATGTGTTTACAATCTCTACACTGAACTTATAAACAATCATTAACAATTAACATATAATCCCATTTAATAGCTCAACAAAATAGGATAATACTAAACTGAATTGGCCCTTCATCAATAGTATCAACTACTTGGAGCATGAGATGATTACATCGACATTTCACCACTTAAGATATTCATTTAATTTTCAATTTGGCAGCAAGCTCTAAGCTAAGACAAACAAACAAGAACCTTACAAACACATATGATTTAGGCCAGTGCCATATACTATTGGGGAGTCAAATTCAAAAATATTTAGATTTCCATAACAGGTTCAAACACATAACATATAAGATCTCTGACAATATTGCATTACAATAGTTTCAATTTCTATCCTAACTCAATACTTCTTATCAAATCCCTTTACAAACATATCCATCTATGACTCCATCCAAGCATTTTAATTAACTCTTTGAATTAAAGAAAAAATAGAAATCATACACACCATAACAGTGAGATGAATGCCATAACCCTTGATTATATTATTCAAAATTGTGATATGTTTATACAAAGGAGAGCCATGAGCTCTAAATATATCATTATAACTCAAATGCTAGTACTGTCATGAAACATCAAACCTTCATGCTATAGGAACCGTGAAATTTTGACAAATTCATTATTTCTTCATGATTATTAGTCTCCCAAAAAAGATTCATAATGCAGACATAAATATCCTCACATAGCATTTTTTACCAAAATTCAATTTAAAATTGTGCCATAACGCCCCATAAATTTCATTTGACATTAAAATTTTAACATATGAAAATATCGACATAAGTTGATGTAGGTCTCGTTGATGATAATACACATATCTTCAATATATCGGCGAGACATCAGATGGGTCATACCGATAAAGTTATACACTAGGAGAATGCGGGTTTGTATTACTTATCGACAAGACAAAAGGTATCAGCGTGATGGTGTGAGGTCATATCGAGCTAAGTTACCTTTTGCTGATTGGAGAAAAGTAAAGTCTATCGGAGAGACTTTGGTCATTGGAGAGAGATTTCAAAACACTGGTCGAAGTGCTATTGGTCTTGCTTATAAAGCAAAAGGAGGACTCAATCGGTAAGACAAACAATGCCGAGAAGAGTTCATAAAAGTCTTATTGACCCCTCGGGTTACACCGACAAAATTGAGCATGCGGAGATAAAGGTTATCGAGAAGACGATGCTCGTTGTCTTGCCGAAGAAGAGAAGTATAGGTGAGACATGTCACTGCAGGGAGATCTAAGAGACATCACAACGAGTATTATTCTGTCGGCAGAACAAATTGCTTGGTCTCAGTGACATAAGTCGATAAAGTAAACATCTCAGTGAGACAAAGTACTTTCAGAGTAAGGCAAACAACCGTTGGCCCGATTCATTAAGTCAGAGTGATAGTTGTTTTAGTGAAAGTCATGGCGATATAAAAAGCAAAAGGAAAGAAACTATTGGGGAGACTTGTGATGTCGGGGAAACTGCAAGACTTCTTGGCAGATGGGTGAATGTTGAACAAGCAGATCAGCCAGAGATTTGAAATGTCTTGCCGATATGAGCCCTGATGTGATAGCGAGAATTTTGAAAAAAAGAAACTTGCAACATTCATGTCTTAGTAAAGAAATTAATGGTACCATGAAGCGTAGGATATTTTGCATATCAGGGTATGATCAATTGAAATCATTGTCTCACACAATTTAAAGTGAAGGAGAGAAAGGGAACCAACAGAGCAATTAAGGCATTCACCTGGCTTGAGTTTGGAAGAAAGTTACAGTAAGTTTCTCGTCCTCTCAAAATTTGTAAAAAAATGAATTATGGAAGGCACTAGTTCAGGATAACTAAAGGGAAGAAAACCCGGGGAGGGAAGCCAATCAAAAGAAAAAAAGGAAAAGACTGAGTTGCAACTAGAAGGTACCAAAAGGAAGCTAAATCAAGACCTCATAGACCAATTACCTGGTTCTAGAACTAGAGCTAGGTGTTCTGCACAACTCAAAGTGGAAGTTGATAAATTGGATGACAAATGCAAATTTATAGGTGATGTTTGGACTCTGATTAGAGGGTATGAGGTATTCAATTTTCATTACCACAGGAGAAATCGCTTTGAGCCAGTATGTAATCCATGGAGGCTCAATTTAGGGAAATTAGTGTGCCCTAATTTTTTTATTGATGTCGAACTGGTAAAATTCCTGGCTGGACACTATGATTCGAAAAACAAAGCTATATGTGATTTGTCAGGGAATCCATTGATACATGTATCTAAGAATGCAATTGCTGAGGTTTTCAGAATGGAGGGAATATGCAGTGAGAAAGTAGTGAGTGAAGAGCTCGATAGCGAGTTCAGAAGGATGGACACCATTTATAAAGGGTGGAGGTTACCTCTTCACAGAATTAGGTGTCATGGAAAACCTACTCCAATGGAAGACAGTGAGGGGCCACCCTTTCATGTAGACCTCTTCAAACCTTACCTTAAATATACTTACTACTCAGTGGGACAAGTATTAGGGATGGAGGTACCTGAGCATATGGCGGTTGTGGCCATGGTGATTGTTGCAGACATTCAGTATCACAATTCCAGATCATTTGACTATGCTGTACATGTTTTTAAGGAGTTGGATGCAGGTTTGATGGCGATAAAGAGTGGTGCTTTTGTTCTCCATCTCAAAAATTACTCACTGTTGATGCACTTAGTGTTGTATTTTGGACAAGAGTTAGGTTTATGGCCCCAAGAGCTTAGGATTTCACAATTTGACAAGGAAGGTAGGCCATTTCCTATTCAATTATGGACTGCTATTTGGGACAACAGGTTTTCCAATTCAAATGTCTTGCATTTTGAAGAATTATTTGTGAAACCCTTGTATAGATTTTTTAACCATCCTTGTGATTATTCTTTATTTGAAGAAGTAAAAAGGTTTCTTAGGCCTACAGATTACAATGGACCAATTAACCACAACTGGGGGGATTGGTATTGCTTAGAGAATGCCACAATGATTAGGGTTTATGGCTTTGAGGATATACCTTTCATTCTGCCTAGAACTGTCCTGAATAGAATTGCATACCTAGAAATTGTTAGGCAAATGGATTACTCTAGTGTTATGAACTTAAGTTCATATGTGAAACAAGTTTTTATGACCAGTACATTGTGTTTTAGTGATTTCACTATATTAGCCAAGGAAGGTTATGATCTGATTCTGGACAAATTATTGCACTACAACATGAGAAGAGCACCAGTGAGAAAGAACTTTGATCTAGAAGGGTATATCCACTCTGCCAAACAAAAAATAAATTTCAGAGGGTACCATCATGTGCCCTATAAATTTGATGAAATAAAAAAGAACCTGGAGGCAGAGGAAGCTGAAATTGTGATTGAAAAACATAATCAGGAGTTGGTGGATGTTGAGTTGTTATCCTCCATTAAGGGGATTTCAGAAATAGACAGGCCACAAAGCTCATCTGGAAAAGTTTCAAGAATGAAGACTTAGGACTATGCCTATGTTGCCAAAGAAACAGATGTTGAGGAAACCATGGATGTAGATACAAGACATGAAGACTATAGATCTTTCATATCAGATGATGAATTTATAAAGACCTCGAAGTTTAAGACATTTTTATATGAGAAAAAAGGGAAAGAGATAAGGGGACAGGTTGGCAATGTCACTCCAAGGAATGAGGATCAATTGTTAAAAAGCTTAAAGGATGAAGTAGAAAAAGAGATGATTGACATGACCCTTTGAAAAGGGGAGGGAGCTTCTTGAAAAGGTAGGTGTTATGATTTTTCTAGGTTTGGAAATGAATTCTGCATTAGTTTTTTGATAGTTTCTTAAAAGATAACAATGCTACCCATAAGATCAGTATAGAGAAGGTGACAGAGGTATACACAGGATCAAGATACAATCCTGATGATGAAACATTGATGATTTGGGTCTTGTATCCTCCTCACAAGAAATCAATTGTTATTAATACTGAAAAGGCATTCGGACATGTCATGACCCTGAAGTCTGGGGAGGTTGATCCTATAGCGATTGTTGATATTGGGATAAATATAGCCAAGTTGAATAAAGCCCAAATCCAAGCATTGATAAGGGAAAGGGAGATGTACAAAACCAATAATGAGAGGATGTTGAGAGAGAATGAACATTTGAAAGACTTGGTAGGTGCTGTAACATAACCAACAAGGATGCTCACTCAAGGTGAGAGTTCACAAAAAAAAGACCGTTGGGAAGGGTCAACTACATACTCTCAAGGGAGAATGGATGCATTTGCTACAATAATAAAAAAAAGGTAGGTTGTTTTAACCACTTGGTTAAATAAACTCTGGGGAAAACATTCACAGTACGTAGATGCAATAAAGGAACACAGGAGAGTGGATAGTAGAATTCAGGAAAGAATTGAGGAATTGGAGTAGAGGGACACTCCTGGTAATGAAGAGATTGAAAATGCCAATTGTATTATGGATAGGCACAAGGATTTCTTTGAGGAGTTACAAGGGGATATGTAGGGATTGACAGAGGCTGCCGAAGATAGATTGACCAAGTTATGTGATGATGAAGGGAAAATGAAGGAAGCGACTACATGGAAAAGTGAGTGAGAAACAATACTCCAAGGGATGCTGGAGACAACCACTATGAAAGATGTGATATTGGATGCAACATGTGAGCAAAATAAGCGAATGATAATGACAGAGATTGTGATCCACGATGCATTGGGAGATTCCAACACTCATGAGCGCCAAGATTATACGAATCATATGTCTGCAGTCCATTTGTGGCTTAACAAAAATTAGTTAATAGTGGATTTGTTAAACCTTTTATGCTTTAAACCTTTTTGAAAAGGCACATCCTTTTACAAACTAATGTATAAGTATCCATTGTTGGATAAATGTAAAGGGGTAGAAGATAGAATTAGAATAGGATAGACTATTGTAAGCATTAAATTTTCAGAAATGATGACATTCAAGGAGACTATGTTGCATGTATGAATTTTGAAGGAGATAATGAAAGACTGTTGATTTAGTGGCTTCATTCTGGTATCAATTGTTTGTTGGATTCTTGCGATTATTTGATTGTCTCCAATATGATATTTCTTGGTTGTTTAAATTGAAGTATCAAGTATATATTTGATTTATCAGTACACATTTTTTGTTTCTGTGTGATTTGGTTTATTGGATTCTTTAAAGAAGAATTAAAACTCCTTTCAATAAATTACAGTAATCTGGGAATGCCATTTGGATCAGTAAGAAGAATCAAATAATTAGATTTGATATTCTGCCTCAAGTAGGGTTTATCAATTACACTCTTGCATGTTTATAAAAGTTGTAAACTCATAGTTATATGCCAAACAATTAGAGGACCTGCTAGATAGAAACCATTCATTAAAAGCTTTCATTTGACCCTGTTTTACCCAATAAGGCATTGGTCTCCCTTATTTACATTACATTAGTTTTATTCATTTCATTTAACATCTCTTAATTGAACATATTAATTCATACCTTGATATTGGATATACAATTTATACCAAAGTAGGATCACATCTTTCCACTGTTAAATTGTCATTTGTGGATAGTTAGATCAAGTAGGAAACATAAATTGAACATATTAATTTAGTATAAGAGTCAACCAATCATAAGGAAAAGATAATATGAAGATGAATTTTATCAAATCTTGTGGTTGTAGATGCCCTTTTGAAATCTATGCAAAATGTGGGAGGATAGACAAAGCTCATGAACTATTTGACACAATGCCTCGAATAATTGTAATCTCATGGAATACACTCTAATTAGAAAAGTCTCATCATTGCCCTCATAACAATATATCAATTTTTTTTAGTGTCTATTGTGTTATACCCAATTTGGGACATGGGGTATAACAAAATAGACACTAAAATAAATTGAGAGATTACAATTCTTTGAGACATTTTGTCAAATAGTTCACAAGATTTTTCTATCCTTCCACATTCTGTATAAATTTTAAAAGGGCATCTACAACCACAACATTTGAAAAAATTCATCTTCATATTATGCTTTGATGGATGTCTATACCTTGTTCCAAATCTCCCATATTAAGGAAACCAATAAGGATTTTGGTGAAGGTTGTGGAATTTTTCTTTGCATCTACCAATTGCATTTGTTTGAAAGTTTCTAAAACCTTTTCAACAAATCCATTATGTATATATTCTAAAATCATTATAGTACACAATTTCACATTTATTTGGCTTTGCATCTACTAATTGTATTTTCTTGAATTTCCCTGCAATATTTTCAATGTAGATCTCTTTTGTGGATATCTTATAGTCCTTGTAGTCCACATCACTTTGTTTTTTGAAGAAACTATTACCATATATTTCTTATTTATGTTCTTATTTTGCATACATGTTTATAAGTTTGATATTAAAATTAATAATATTAATTTTGGCAAGACATTAAAAGATTTTGTTGATTTAAAAAATATATGTATCCCAATGTAAAAATTCCAAAAATGGAAGCAATGATTATAACACATAATTTCTTATGTAGTATCCAATCCAAAGGATCATGTTAAAATTTAGGGTTATGATTGGGTATTTAATTAGGGTTAGGATTTAGTGTTCGGGTTAGTGTTAGGTTTAGAGTTAGGGTTAGGAAAAATAATGTTAGGATTAGGGTTAGATTAGGGTTTATGTTTTATGGTTAGGGTTAGATTTAGAGTTTTGGTTATGGTTGGGATTAGATATGAAATTAGGGTTAGGGTTTAGGATTACAATTAGGGATTATAGTATTAGTGTTATATCTAGAATTAAGTTTTAGGGTTATTGTTATGATTAAGGGTTGTTTTTATATTTGGCTTAGAGTTGGGGTTAGGATTAGGGCCAGGGATAGGGATAGGGTTAAGTTTAGGGTTATTAGAGTGAATGAAACTAATTAATAACAAAAAAAATATTTAGGGTTAGGTAATTAGGGTTAGGATTAGGGTTAGAGTTTTGGTTGTGGTTAGGGTTATAACGATAGGATAAAGGTGAGGGTTAGGGTCAAGGTTAAGGTTTTGAGAAAAAGGGTTAGGTTATGATGTGGATTACCCTAAACTCTAACCATAACCATAAAGCTAATCCCAAACCTAACCCTAATTGTAGTGTTTGAGGCTAGTCTCAAACACTATATAACCTAACCCTATATAACCTAACACAACCTAGCACTAGAAAAAATTCTTCTCCCAAACAATCTCCTCTACTTCTATTCACACCTACTGGAGTTGCAACATTCAACATTGGTGCTTCAACCATTCATTCAAAGCTAAGAATTTGAAAGCAGTGTTCATTTGTAATATAATTGATGATTTAACAACATTATAATTATTATTAATCTAATACAATATTAATATTATTAATAATATACCAATAATATTAATAGTCTAATATAATTACTATTAATCTATAGATTATATATAATCTTAATATATCAAATATATCATTATAATTCATTTAATGTAATATAATATTGTTATATAATATATTAATATTATAACATTACTATTAATCAAAGTGCTTTAATATTTATGTTGAGTTTTAATACATTATATGACAGGTTACTAAAGCGGCTCCGAGATGCACGTGCTTAAAATTGACTGTGATGTTATAATCTTGAAGAAAAGTTGCTTGACGGTTATGTTCAGTGCTGGTGACTACTATGAATGAACATGATTGCCGATGGTGGAGATCAACGGTTGTTCGCCCTCGCGTGATACAAAGATGCAAGGTGTTTATTGATTGCGATATCACGGGCGAGCGCCACATGTCTTTCCTTGGCGATGAATAATGTGGTGGGCCCTTGGTGTTGAGATGGAGATTACATCAGCCTTTTGAAGGTAACCGTTTGATAACTTCTCAAACACAAGAAGATGTGATTTTGGCCCTATTAGGAGAAGAATAAAGAACAATGGAAAAGATTTAAAAGTTGATTCTCAACATGAGAATGTATTATACTCATGAGGTAATAATAATTTAAAAATAAAAATGAATGTTATTATTGTAAGAAAAAGGATCACATAGTGTGGACTTGTATAACTCGAGCCAATGATGTTCTTAAGGGAGAACTTAAAGAAAAAAAAATGATGTTAGCTTAGACTATATATATTTGTTTGTTTCAATCAACATGTTTTATTGTGAGGAATGTAAAACTTAATGAAGGATGTTGGAATATTAAGATTAACATTAATAAATTCACCTTACTAACTTGTTTATTTTTGTTATTAAATATTTAGTTATATTCTTATAAGATAGTAGTTCAAATGGGAAGGTATATTTGAAAGGCTTTGTAAAAGCCATATTGTAATATATTCCCAAATGAATTGTATGATATAATTATTATTTTGAGTGTGTTTGTGTGTAGATATAAGTTCTCTTGACTTTTCTAATATATTTTGTATGCTCTATTAGCCATGACTTCATGATTAATTTTCCACTTTCGACACCACTTCTTACTAACTTTGCAAATGGAAACTTACTTCTACTTAAAACTTGTGGTAATTTCATTAATCTCTTGCTACCTCTAGTGTTGAATTGGACTAGTTATGTCATCTAGGATTTGTTCCTCAATTTTTTTTACTTTTTTCAAAAAAAAGTTATGATGGTTATACTTGTATTACCATGAGTGGACATAAATTTGAGGATTTTGGGTGTTTTCATTCAATTTTTCATGTTTTCCCCTTAGCTCCTACTTCATGTGTGTTTTTTATGGAAGCCTTTGAATATCTTTTGGCTAATAGTATTTCATGGAACCTTATTAAAGGTGCTACTTTTTGTAACTCTATAGCCCAACTATTCAATGGTTATTTTTCTAATGACTCCTTTCTCACTCTCTTGGAGGACAAATGTGACATTATTTAGGATATTCAATGCCTAGATATTTTATGGAAAGCTTTAAGGTCAACTATATAGTGGCATAAAACTCAATGTTATAGGAAATCATTCTTAGCCAAGCCCAATTTGTTCAATTCCTATGGATAGAAGGGGGTTGATCATAAGGAAGTGTTGAGATTCCTAAGCATCTCTTTTACCTTTTAGGTTTCTCCTTCCTCTTTAAGGAAACATATCATTTCTAGAGCTGAGAAAAATTATCATATTAAATTATGAAGCCCCTTTCTTTGGCAAGGAGATTCCATGTGTGTTCAAAAATTCTTGTTGCACACATTTCCATTACTCATGTTGCTAAGAACCTTGCAAATCCTCATATTTGAAGATTGAAAAAATCCAAAGGTATATTTTATGGCCTCCCTTTAACCAAGGAAAATGGTTTCACAAAGTATCCTAGGAGTTTTATTATTTCCCTCATGACTATAATAGGCTTGAATTACTTCATATTCACTACTCTAAATGGTGCCATAATAGGCTTTGCTTGCTTTATATTCAGTATTCTAAATGGCACTATAATTTTAAATTTAATTAACATACTCTAAAACCTAACTAAAGCAGGTTGTAGCTCATCAAATTGGACAAGTGAAAGGTCAATACCAGCGTTGAGAAAGAGTTTGGAGGAGTGAAAGCAAGGTCAATACTAGCACCGACAAAGAGTTTAGAGCTAAAACAAGGTCAATACCAGTGCCGAGGATGAGGTTGAGGGCACTCAGGGAAAATCGATGACCAAGGGATAATGAGTATTGTAAGTTTGGCACCCCCATTCTCTTTAACCTGCAATTTTCATGCCTAGTTTCCAAAGATCTTCTTGTACATTGGCCCCCCCATTCTCGTAAAATGGTATAAGATAAGACAAAAAAAATAAAATAGCTTAGTCTTTCACATTTTTATAGTGATTACTAGAGGCACATAGACCAATTTTTCATAATAGAAGAATTTGATCATACTTTTCCAGGAGCACTAGAAGACTCCCCCACATGTCTCTACTTCAACCCGTCTACCTCAGTTTGCAGCTCAACATTCCTTTGCTGCATTCTACTATACTCTCCAATAATGGTGTTATACTTCTCCATCAAACTTTTCTTCTCAGCTTCGTCTCTTTCAGCTGTCTTTTGGGCCAATTTGGCCACATTTACAGTCAAGTTTGTAGCTTTTGTAGTTGAATTTTTAGAAGCTCTTTTGATTATTAACCTTCCCCTTAGGTTTGGGCTAATATCAGTAACATAGGGCATGAGCCAACCTAAACTGAGGAAGTAATAAAGTTAGGCAAAATAATTAACTCAATTTATAAAAAGGGGCCCGGCCTAAATGAAACAATGAGACATAAGTCATTTTAATACCCACTACAAAAAGGTAACAACTGAATATATCTCACCCAAGGTTTTACATGGAACATTAGGATTTTTATGAAAGCCAAGGTAAAACCCAATCTTAGGTTCCTCCCAAACAATTAATGTAACAAGCCAAGACAAGGTAAAAACATAAATGGAATTCAAAGAACAAGATTTGAAACTCCATCAAATCCACCATTATGCACACCAATCCATTGAGTTACAGTTCCAAGACAGTGGGTGGATTGGTGGATGTCATTTCTATTTAGCCCTCAAACCCTTACACAGGCACGACAGGCCAATCCCTATATTTGATTGTTTAATCCCACAAAACTGTGATTGAGAACTTCAAAACAAATGCAAATTAAAGGGAACACATCTATTTATCTACACCAATGATCTCAAAGAATTTCAAGCTTGTATGGATCCATACAACACAAAAGAACTTCAGAAAAATTGTAAAAACACAGAAAATTGCTTCAAGAACATGGTATCTGATATAAAATTTTGGTATCAACTCCTCCAACAATTACAATGGGATAGGAATACAATATGATATAAGTGGGATAAAAAATTCATCGTTTGAAGCATCAAACCAATATGCAAAGATGAAAGAAAGTGCTAACCCCTTAAACTGAAAAAGTTTCTTTTAACTTTAAGTTTGTTGGGTAGCCAATTCTTTTAAGTTATCAAATCCTAGCATCATACATAATCAAAATGTTGTTGTTTCAAATGACTATGAGCACTAACTTTCACTATTTGAAGATGTTGAAACCTTTTCATAGAGAATTAGAACATTGATGCGACCATTCATCCTACCTTAAAACATACCAAAAGTCTCCTAGCAATTAGACATAGGAAGATTTAAGATGAATTAAACAATTTTTATTGCCAAAGCATAAACTTATGATGACTTTACCAGGCCTAGAACACATTCCCTCCCTATTAACCACTTAGACATATGGAAATTAAATGTAAATTTTCTGCTATTTTTAGTCATGTAGGTGTCCAATAAACCACTTGGTGGTGTTTCCCTTCAAGTTTATTTACTTGAATGAAAAGAAAAATTCCTTTGATTACAATTAGAGAATACATTTGATGCCTTGCTTGTGTAACTAGTGGACCATAGTCACATTTAACACTTGTTACAAAGTTTGGGAGTTAAAATGTTAAGTAGATTTGATTTGTGATGGACACATTTGGAAGGTAGTAACAATAACTTGCAATCTATCAAGACTTGATTACCTTATAACCTGTCAAATTCTATCGATGAAATGATAGATTAATCATAATGTCACCTTTGGATCACATCACCATGAAAGAACTTCATCCAACATCCTTATGAGTGTAGGTACCACCAAATAGGTATTTTTCAAATTTGTCTTCCTCAAGCGAGGGAAATTCAGGAAGAGAAGAGGAAAGCGATACATGTAGTAGGTCTAAAAGAGGGAGATCAACTAGAGGTCAAAAGATTAGAAGAAAATTCTGTAAATGCAAGGAATTTTTTCTTGCTAAAGGGGGGTCATGTTCTTATGATGATGAGAGCATAGGTGACATCGAGGTGCCCTTGAGGTACAAACATCTACAAAAATAATGGGTACCCAAGGAACTTCCTCCAATAAATATTGATCTTTGTGTCAACGAGAGGATATATCGCATAGCACCATCGTCATTACATGGTTTGGGCCTATTTTGCATGGACGACATAAAAGTCTATTATGACAAAGTTATTGAGTTGATGGAGTATGTTGGACCCTGTTACAATTACAAAGATTGGATGCAGCTAGTTCGATATACATGAAGTATGTGTAAGTATGCACTATCAACAAATTATATACAACTAAAAGATAAGGATCAAAATAAAGGAGTGGCTAGGTACATTGACGGGAGGCCAAAAGCATCAGGGAATATTGCAGGGTTTATAAATAGTACACGACCTGGGTCAACAAATAAGCAACCCAATTGTATATTCGAGGCGCGAGAGGGAAACCGTGTATTCGTGTGTGTGATAAAATCAATAACTGCAGGGGAAGAGTTGCTAATCGATTACAATTTGAATCGCTTAGATACAAACACAATTACTATGGGGGTGGTATGTACTATATACCATTTTACCCAACCTCCAATTAATAACTCCAATATACCATTTTATTATCATGTTTTTTTTTGTAAGCCTATTGGTTTCATTTCGGTAATGTTTTTTATATTTAATTTTTTTTATAGCGGGACATTCTTCATAGGAGGAAGGCTTCGACCCAGAGCGTAGATCACGATCCATTTTTAGGCACTTCTATCCAATAGGTTTACCTCATTGTAACTGTACAAATTAGATACGAACAAATTTTTTTATTATTATGTTTTTTTCATGAGTTTATTGGATTAATTTTGATAATGTTTAATATTCTTGTTGTAGATGGCTAATCTGGGAAAGGCACCAGCAGTACAGGAGAGCATCCATATGGAGGTGTAGTCACTATTATGTGATGATGACATCACATTTTCCGCAAACCCTGTGGATATGATGAGGAAGGCCCAAAAAAATGCAATGAAGAAATCCTTAAGTTGGTATTCATAGTGCCTCAAATAGATGAGATAAGAGAAAGGGTTAAAATATTGTCTAAGAGAGCACATAACTTGCAAGTAAGTTGTCATGAAATCTTTAATTATAACATAAGTTCATTCATGGTTTTATATTTTGTAATATTTTATGTCATGAACTAAAATATGTGTTGTTTCTACAGGATTATTTGCGTCCTCATCATGTTGCTGGCCATGATCAAGGTACTGCAAGTGTTGCCCGAGAAGTAGGGGTCAGTACAAGTGTCAATCTTGATCTTCCTACGCATACAACACATCATTCAACCCCATCATTTGTGCCTATATTGTCGACTGAAATGTCGGCAACACATACCATGCATGCATTCAATAGTGCACCATCTAGTAGTGAGAACATGCCACTACATGTGTCAGTACATGTGGATACAAAGGCCACTAGTACTGGTGATGTTTTAGCAACATTTTCTGGATCTTCCCGTATTACTAGTACGAGAACATTACTGGTCACATTTGTGGTGACCAAGGATTTCCTTCCCATAAAGATAGAGAAGGTCCCAAGTACTCTAAAATGTTTTAATTATTATTATATATAATCCAATTGAAATTTACTTATTGATCACTCTTTATAGACTAATGATCCCATGATCATTTTGCAGGAAATGATGTTTTTTATAAACATCTAAGTGATATTACATTGGAGCTCTTCGGGCCCACCATACATACATGGTGGAATGTCCAAAATAAAGATTTAAAAGATGAGCTCATTAACCATTTAGTTGTGTTGTTTGGTGATAAAACATTCAATTGAACGAAGGTCCTTAAAAAAGTTGGTACCTATCTAAAGTATGTGAGGGACCAATATAGGTCACATTTAGAGAAGAACAGAAAGTATGAGTGTCCCCCCATGATTCTAGAAAGGGAGTGGAAGGAGTTGGTGTCAGATGGAAAGGAGAAGGTTGAAAAGAAGAAAGGAAAGATACCATCGGGCCAAGGAAGGTATGTGATATTATCAACAATTTAATTATATATTGATTACTCTTTCTTTTTACATAATCTAACATATTTCAAATTTTTCATAGGTTGCCTGACACATCGAAGGCAACAAAGGCAAGACTAGAAAAACACGGGCAACACAAACTTGGCTCTAGTGGTTATATGAAAATAGCCGCACGATTTGTAAGTATCAATAAATGAAATATTGCATCCAAATAATAAATTGCAAACAATTTTGGTTTTATCACACCATAGAAGCAAAATTCATGATTGCATGCAAAAATGTAGGGCTTTGATTTCAATAGAGTGCCCACAAAAGAGGACTTGAAGATTGCCTTCCACCAAGGCTATGGAGCCCTGACTGAATAGCTAAGAGTCTTAACTGGGCAAACACAATGTTCCATTGCATCCAACACGCAGGTAAATAAACTCAATAAAGTTTATTTCAAATTGAATACTTGTGCAATCTGTTCAATATTAATTTCCACCATAATAATGTGCCTATTTGTTTTACACAGATAAGCAATGATAATACTGCACACGACATTGGAATGCAACCTGGTGAGGGTGGAACACAACCTTTTGATGAAGGCCACGGTGTGCATCCTGGTACTAAATTTATTCATGTGCTATACAAAACGCAATATGGATTAATACAATTAAACATCTTTAATTGAACTTGGTGTATTAATCAATGTAACCTTTGTGTTTCAACTTTAGAGCATGTAGAGCATGATCAACATGTTGAGCATGATTAGGCTAGAAAAGATTAGGAACATGATGTGGCTCCATTAGGTAAAGAGGACCACTCTAATGTTCTTTTAAAAATATTTAATTACAATTGGTGTATTGATTAATGTAATCTTTCGTGTTTCAACTCCAGATCAAATACATGAGGGTGTTCAACATGTTGAGCATGAGGCTATAAGACAATATCAAGAACATGATGTGGCCCAATCAGGTAAAGAGCACCACTCTGATGTTCTTTTAATTAATGAAATATGTGTAACAATAATAATAAAACATATCAATTTAACATTTCTTTGCTATTGCAGTAGACCCCCCCTTGCAGCCGCATCCACGTTGTGAGTACACAATTAGGAATACATTAAGATCATGAGCAAAGCTTAGAACAACTAAAGGGGGGACAAATGATTTTGAAAACGATACTCCACTTCGACTTTTTTTAGCTGCAAAAAAGAAACAAAAAAAGAAGTGATTGTAATCATATTATGACAACCATATTTTTGATAATATGTAAAAACTGAAAAAATGAAATATGTTAATGAATGAATGTGAATATGTTAATGAATAAATGTTATATGTTAATGAATGAATGCTATATGTTATTAATGGATGAATGAATGAATGTGAATATGTTAATGAATGAATGTTATATGTTATTAATGCAAGATGAATGAATGAATGTTATATGTTATTAATGGATGAATGAATGATTAATGTTATATGATCGGGTATGGGGAATTGAGAGTGATGTGAGCAGGGGGGTGGCAGGGCGAAAATGGGCTTCCACCTTCACATGGTTGGCCCTATTAAGTAGAGAATATTAAACTATTCTCAAAACAAAGAGAAGCTCAATAAGGTAAGTAATGCACGTTTCAATATAAGAAATGCATCGTTTGAAGCATCAAACCAATCTGCAAAGATGAAAGAAAGTGCTAACTTTTCACTATGAATATTGTGTTGTGTGTGGATTTGGTTTCAAAGCTCTGTTTTATATTTTTATTTTAGTGGTCTCATTAATTTCACTTTTGTGCATAACAGGTTAGTGGAAAATTTGACAGATCTGAAGGGTTTAGAGGCTCAATTGAGATAGATACACAGATATTTGGATCTTGTTGTTGATGGGAGGCTTCCACTTAACCATGAAATTTTGTACCATTTGTAGGTATGCTAAAATATCTCTACTTACATTCATTCAACTTATTATAATATAATATTTGACAAAAATCTCTTTTTCATTATACTTAGATGGATTTTCATGCCCTGTTCCAAAGCACATGTTTTAAAATAGGCAAGAAGGATGCTGGAAAGGGTTAAGGAATTTGGCTTTACACCTGATAATTGCATAATTTACTTCATTCATCCAACATATTGCCAATGCGTTTCACAAGTTTTGGAATCATATCCTATAATTACAAAACTAGTAAAATTAAAATATGTAAGTTTCAAATATGGCATTACATATCTTTCTATGGATTTTTGAAAGAAAATATCAAAATGGAGAAGAATTAAAATAATAATCTGCATAATTTATAAGAGATCAGGGAATTTTTTTGCAGAGTTATGTTGAATATATTTAAGACAAAAGTAACTTATACATATTGAAGCAAAATATTAGTAGTCTAAAATCACCAGTCAACACATCTTAGTAGTATCTCAATTCAAGATAACTAGGTCCACCATCCATTAGCCAGTAAAACAAATAAAATCAATTCATAAGATTATTTTGTTCTAATAGGGTTGATTGGTTGCTTGTTTCTTTTTGATTGTCAGGAAGTCATCAATATACACTTGGTTTTCTCGCCTTCTCTTGTCTCGTGGCCAGAGAGTTTCTGCAAAAGGCATCAAAGTAACCTTCAAGATTGACAATGGCAATGAGTAAAAGCTCAGTATAACTTAATGCTAATTGGGTATGATTTTATTTGTTCAAGACCAATTTAGATTCATTTTCATCTCACACTACTTTTATTTACATTTATGTTTTGCTAATATCCATTTTCCTTTACATTCATATTCTTCTATACATATTGTGTTTACAATAATGTTTTCCTTAATTTAATCTAGGGGAGAGGACCCAGTATCTGAGCAAATTTCAATGTCATGCTGTTAGGATTTACTATGAAGCTAGTCCAAAGTTTTTCATTGCTGCTCGAGGCCATATTGCAGTGCTTTCTCTAGGAAGCCCACTTGATCCCCATCAAGTATCTTCTTTTTGTAGTCTCTAAATTTCTTGAAAGAAATCAACAACCAGTTTGTCTAAATGTGGCTCCTTGTTTACACATTAATATCTCTTTTGGCAACAATGGATCAAAGTGGATTCATGGGGTCTTAAAGAGAAGGCTCTCAAACATGGAGATCAAGAGTGGGACCAGGTAAAACCATTCATAATTATGCTCATATTGTTTTATTGACTGTCTAAGAGCTAAGTATCTAGGATAACATTTTGTATTTTTCTATTGAATTTCCAGAGTGAGAATAATTTTGGGTTTGCAATCCTATTTTTTAGTACACTAGCTAAGTATCCAAGACACACTGCAGGCACTTTTTCTCACCAAATTGCTCATTTTCCACAAATTTAGATTCTAGTGTGTAGTTTAATATTCAGTAGTTTGATTTTTTCTTTTTTAGCAAAATTAGAATCCAATTCGTAGGTTGTGCTTGCTATCCATGATAGTCCCCTTGATCTCATGACTCATCATAGGTTTTATATTTTGCTCCAATTGTTGATCAACATCAAATGTGGCCATGATAATATCATCCATAGCCTCCATATTCTACAATTATTCATTGCTCATTTCTCATACACAGTAACCAAATAATGCAAGCCTAGAGCTTGGACTGCAGATGTATGCAAAAATGATAAATCCCTACCTCTATAAGCCTAATTAAACACAACAACTGACATGTTGTTTGATATTTTAAATAGTCATATGACTATCCTTTTTCTACCTTGTAAACACTTACTCAATGCATACAATAATTTATTGAAATAAAAAGTTGAATGGCCTATTAACTCTTGACACTAATGTCATTGCATTTGTCCAAACAGGGTTAATCATATTGTGATCTAAATTTTCATAATGAAATCTTCCAATCTTTCCTTTAAAACTAAGCATTGATGACAATCCATATTGCCTTTTACTACCCCTATTAAATGCTCATGGTCTTGGCACATCAAATTTCTCTCTTTGATTGACCTATCCTTATGTCCTATCATTATCCCTATAAATGCACTTTGGAGCCTCCTACTACTTTTATAGATCACCCAGAGTCACCCCGATAAGTATTTCGATCCATTTGTATCTTCATCGACAAGAGATCATGTATCGCTAGGCTATTCTACAGTTTCCTCAACGTGGTGAGTCTCCCTGATGATTATTCTTTCGATCTCAACTATGTCACCAAGATTCCTGCCGATGTAATCTTATCGGCATCACATAGCGGGTTGGGTAGACATTCAAAACTTACTCCAATGTTATATGTCTTGCTGATATGCTTCCCTCGTGCTTCATCAATGAGACAAGATGAGTATCTCGCCAATGAAACATCATTGCTCAGACCAAAATCCAATCCTCTCAATATATCTTCTCAGGCAATTTTGATCGATGTAATAGTCTTGATATTTCATCGATATGCCTGCATTTCAATGAATAGTTTTTTTTTTAAAAATTGCATTGTTTCATTGAATCTGCGACGAACCGCAAAAATTGTTTGACGAATTTGCAATGTATCCAATGAATTTTTACTATAATGACTTGCCTATTTCATCGCGAGTTCGATGAACTTCTGTCGCTATTTCAATCTAAAGTATGTTGCCAAGACTCCTGGAGATGTATTCTTAATGACGTCACATAGTTGGTCGAGTAGACATTCAGAACTTATTCCGATGGTATATGTCTTGCCGATATGCTTCCCTCGTGCTTCATCAATGAGACAAGATGTGTATCTTGCCGATGAAACGTCATCACTGAGACCAAAATCTAGTCCTCTCGATATATCTTCTCAGGTAATTTTGATTGTTGTAATAGTCTTGATCTTTCACCGATATGCCTACATTTCAACGAATAGTTTTTAAAAAAAAATAGCAATGTTTCATCAAATTTGCGACAAACCGCAAAAAGCGTGTAACGAATTTGCAATGTATCTGAAAAATTTTCATCGTAATGACTTGCCTATTTCATCGTGAGTTTGATGAACTTCTATCGCTATTTCAATCTAAAGTATGTCGCCAAGACTCCTGTTGATGCATTCTTAACGACGTCACATAGCTAGTCGAGGAGACATTCAGAACTTACTCCGATGATATATGTCTTACCGATATGCTTCCCTCGTGCTTCATCGATGAGACAAGATGTGTATCTCGTTGCTGAGACTTCATCACTGAGACCAAAATCCAGTCCTCCCAATATATCTTCTCAGACAATTTTGATCACTATAACAGTCTTGATCCCTCAACGATATTCGAAATACGTCGAAATTTTGTCGTAATGGCGACAAACTTATGTTGTTAATCTGATGGTTTGGAAAAGGTATGCCTCCCATGCTCTAGGTACTGTTTGTCGTGCGATCGACAAAGTGGGTGTCGTGGTTCCGATGAGCTTGCGTCGTGAGGTCGACGTTTTACAGTCCGTCGGGATATAGACAAAAATTGAGTGACAACACTGATTTTTGTAATTCGTCGGTCGACTGACAATATATCATAGAAATTTTGACAAATGACCATTAGAAATTGGGGTCAAATTCAGTAGTGTCACATCCAACATAGGTTCTCTATGCCTTATTATCCACAGGGAAATGGCCAAGCAGAGGCTTCAAACAAAACAATTTTAAAGATTCTGAAGAAAATAGTGAATGATGCTGACCATGATTGGCATGTCCAATTAAATCTAGCTTTGTGGGCATACAAAACCAGCATTCACATGCCAATAGGTGCTACCCCATATGCTTTGGTTTATGGAGCAGAAGCCATTTTTCCATTGGAAGTTGAGATTCCCTCACTTCAAGTATCGTTGAAGGGGCTCATAAATGATGAGGATTACAGAGTATCAAGATTGCAAGAGCTGGAACTGCTTGACGAGCGGCAACAAAGTGCAGCTAATCATTTAAAGGGGTATCAACAAATTATGTCTCACAGTTACAATCACATAGTCAAACCACTAGCTTTTCAAGTGGGTGACTTAGTTCTTAAAGAAAACCCTCATAATCAACAAGATCGGGAAAATAAAGGCAAGTTCGAGCCCAATTGGTTGGGTCCATTCATCATCATTGCAACATATGGATTGGGGGCATATTAGTTATCAATTCTAGAAGGGGACCTGCTTGAAGATCCAACCAACAACATCCACTTGAAGAAGTTTTATGCTTGAAAAATATCAAAAATAGTATAAAAAGTCCTGGATAAATATAAAAAATAGTATAAAAAGTCCTGGATAAATTTCAAAAACAGTATAAAAAGTCTTGGATAAATTTCAAAAACACTATAAAAAAAGATCAGAAAAAAAAAAAAATAGAAAAGGGAAAAATCAAAAAATCGTTGCCTTGATGAAAACCTGGCAAACATGCGTCTTGGTAACAACAAAAAAATCATAAAATCAGAAAAAGTGTAATAAAAACAAATGGTGAAAACCTGGCAAATAGGAATTGTTTGTGATTTAGTTGGCTCTCCCATCTATTAAGATACATTATGCATTATTCATATCTATTTTTCATCAGCATCACATGCATGCCTAGCCATCATATCTGCATCATGCACCCAAAATTTCCTTGGAATGACAAGGATTTCATCATGGCTTGATGATTAGTGTTATCCTTAGCATTAGGTTGTGTCTTATCCGGAGTCAGAGTGTGAGGTCATTGGGGGCAGTCAACTCTTGAACCTTTTTGGCAGGAAAAACGACAACATGTGTCAAGTATCGGAATATCGGAACAACAAACAAAATGTCCAATTAGACTAGGTCCAAACAACTATTAGACAAGAGACTGAACAAATTGGATGATCTTAATCTGAATTAAAATAAATGAAAAACTTAAAGCATAAGTTAAATTGTTGTTTTGACATTTGATAACATCATATCTCTAGAATGGTTCAATGATGTACTGAACTAGAATCACAAGAAAGGAATATGATTTTTCTTTGATTGTTGTTTGTAAGCTAATCACTAGTATTGTGCAAGTTTGTCAAAGAAACATAGTGACATTTTGGGATTTGCATAGGAAACTAGTTAACTTTTGTCTGTTTATGCAAACAATACTCAGGTTATCTTGGTTCAATTATACCTCGATGTTTGTATTAACTTGCTATATCAAAAATCATGAAAGTTGTACTCAGGTCATCACCGGTGCTAACATCCTTGTTGATGCTTATAGTAAACTTTCAACATATCAAAAGGCTCAATGATGAAAATTAAGTGCAAAATTGGTTTACATAATGACAATAGTGAAATGGTCCATTTAGGCATTTGAGGATTGCATGATTCATTTAGATTGCATTCATTTTTGTTTTTATGGTTGTATGAAAGATTTTTGGAGGTTGGAAATAATACATCTCTTTTTAAGATATCGATTGAGTACACTTGGACATTTATTATATCTCATTTCATTATCATTTTCATATTTCATCATATCATTCACATTTTATATATCATCATTTAGGTTATCATGATCATTTTCACATCAATTACATTGTACATTTCCATTTATTGACTTTCATATCATTTTCATTATCATTATCAACATTATTATTATTAGTTATCATTCATTTTCATTATCATAATCATTATTCATATCAAATTTTGCATCATATCATTTGCATATTAGTATTGACATATACATCATTTTCATATCATTTTCATCATCATTTATTATTCCATATCATTATCATTTATTATTATTTTAAATCATTCATCTCATCATTGTTATGTCAAATTTTTACCTCATTTTCATATCATTTCATGTATCATCTTCATAATCAATTTACATCAAACATCATTTTCAGAATCATACATTGAGAAAAAAAAAGCACATCCATTGCATTCATTACATACATACTCCATACATCATGTAGAACCATCAAATCATTCACATTGCATCATCATATTAAACTATAGAAAATCATTTCATTTGCAGGATCATGTAGAAGTTGAGAAAATACAACTCCACAAACCCTGAAGATCACCTACATGCAAATAACCTGTCACAAAAGAAGAGATGGAGACAAACAAGCAAGGGTTCTCTAAAAACTAAAAATGTATATATCAGAGAGAATGAGAGAATGAATTGATGTGATAATACAATGAGATCAATCCTTATAAAAGGAGATCGAGAAACCCTAAAGTGTAACCCTAAAATAAACCCTAAAAGAAGAACATTTAATAATTCATATAATTATTAAATGTCACTTTATGCAAACTAAAGTGAAATCTTAAGAAGGGAATAAAGGTAGCTTAATTAACACAATTAAGTTAAAACCTTTACTCTAACACCCCCCCTTAAGATGAGCAAAAGTGCAGCTACAAACATGTGCAAAAAATAAAAGGTAACTACAATGCAAGAAGGCAAACATGGGTCCTGACAACTAGGCCAGATCAGGTACCCAAATACAACCAAATCTTTGTAAAGAGGAGAAATAGAGAAAACCTCATGGGAAAAATTCTACTCCAAAAAGAGATGCAGAAAGCCAAGAAGAACATCACTAAAGCAGAATAAGTTGCAAAAAACTATCGAAAGATGACTGTTATGGTGCTGAAGAACCTCCGCTGAAGATAAGATGATTAGGATCAAGAAGACAAAAATCTGCATGAGTGCCCCAAAATGACACTACTCCAATCAGATGGAAAACAAAGGCAAACACCTGGAATGAAGATACAGATGGCACATGAACCAATAGTCTAAAACACTGATCAATTGAGAATGGAAGATTCCTTCCAAGGTGAAACTAAGGAAGCAATAATATGAACAGTATAATAACCCCCCCATAATGCTGAACTGGGAGAGCCTGACAGATCCACTGAAATGGTGTGTAACATCCTGTAGTGCATGAAGGAGAAGATACAACATCTGAAAGTGCACAAGAAAGCACCTGCAATTGAAAAAGTGGTGTGCAAAACAAAGGACATATGCATGAGGCTGGAATCATATGGATCCACTGTCGTCGTGGAGGGACACTCACCGGACAAAGGTGTGATAGCAACTAAAGACAAACTACACAACCCCCCATGGCACTTCATAATATAGTGCGAGTATAAAATATGGCACAAGATTATATGCAAAATCTCCAAACTACAATAGTGTGGCACTTTATCTTAGTGCGTTTACATAAAAGATTGCTTACAAATGATGCTCAAAATGTCCAAAAAAAACAAAGCTGGAAATACATGAAGGACAACCAAAAAACTGACTATAGAATGCACCAACAAAAAAAATAAGTGATGAGACTCACACCACTGGAAAGTTGAGAGAACTAGCTTTCCGATGATATCTCGTTTGCCAAAAAACGATATCGTATGCCCAAGTTATGACCTTTGGAAGAAAACAGCTCCAAAGGGGAAAAAAACCAGTGTTGGATAAAATTTGACGGTCATACGACCGTCGCAACAAAATCTGGGCTTAAATTTGATGGCCAAACGACCGTAACCGTAAAAGCATAACTAGGATTATTTAACGAAAAAATTGTTTTTATATTAAAAAAAACAAAAAAGCATTTTGATTTTAAAAAATCATTAAAAAACATTGTTTTTTTTTTTATTTGAAAAAAAAAACTAAAAAAATAAAAATAAAAATGGCGGGGTCCGCATGGGGCCGCTGCCTGCCAATGTGGTAGGGCAGTACTAGCCCCTGCAAGGCATGACGCCCAAGGCCCACTGCCGGCCATAAAGGCAGGTGGCAGTACCTTTGGTACCGTGCCTGCAACCATAGGCGGACCTGCAGGCGCAGGCCTAAGCAAGCCCTAAAAAGGCTTTTCTTTATATTTTTTATATTTTTATTTTTTTTTAATAAAAAATTAAAATTTCATTTCACAATTTTTTGCAAAAAAAATAGAGAAAATAGAATCCGAATTTTTGACGAAAAATAAAATGCGGAATTTTTTTTTTACCAAGCAGAGGGATGGCCATACGACCGAACAGCAAAAAAAATTTGCCCCAAAATTTGACTTTGTTCAAAATGGACCAATGAACAGTCGATTTAGGGGTTTTGGACTACTGCGAACACAATGGCAAGGTCCGTTTGAGTTCAAAGTGCTTTGAAATTGCAGGTATGCCCTGGATCAAAAAAAAAAACCCCAAACCTTTGAAGCTCTAAAAATCTTTAAAACAAGAATAGGAAGTAGTAGGTTTGGAGCTCTGATACCATGTAGAAGTTGAGAAAATACAACTCCACAAACCCTGAAGATCACCTGCATGCAAATAACCTGTCACAAAAGAAGAGATGGAGACAAACAAGCAAGGGTTTTCTGAAAACTGAAAATGTATATATCAGAGAGAATGAGAGAATGAATTGATGTGATAATACAATGAGATCAATCCTTATAAAAGGAGATCGAGAAACCCTAAAGTGTAACCCTAAAAGAAACCCTAAAAGGGACACCCTAAAAGAAGAACATTTAATAATTAATATAATTATTAAATGTCACTTTATGCAAACTAAAGTGAAATCTTAAGAAGGGAATAAAGGTAACTTAATTAACACAATTAAGTTAAAACCTTTACTCTAACAGATCATCCACCCATAAATCATCATCATAATTCATATCATATGCATCCATTAACATATCATCATCCATAAACATACACAACATAACCTATAGAAATAAAAATGCATACATAACCATTCATCATAAAATTATCAAGGACACATGAATATCAAAAATTGCCACTGCATATCATAAATCTCATCAAAAATAAATGTCCATGGGTACAAGGATATCAAATATCTGACCAAGATATATAAGTACAATAAAAGGGATATATACATAATCATCACTGAGGGGTATATGGATGGGGATCATGATTACTATTGCCTCCGGAGGTGGTAGGTCTTTGTGGATATCTGCTGCCTGAAGCACCTATCTCTCATCTAACAGGTTGTGGAACACTCCTGGTGGCACTCCTAGTATGACTACGTGAGTGGGTATGTGATCGGGTTCCTGACCGTGTATAGGCTATCCTCTGCTTAGGGGGTACTGCCTCAAAGTATCTCATCCTGTAATACTCCGCCTGACGGGCAGTCTCTAGTCCCTCTGCAACAACCTCTCCAATAGAGGTACTTTCAACTAATCTCAGGAGTCCCTCTGCTACCCCCTCTTCCTATACACATCGCTCTCTAAAACAGTCCCACTCTACAGTAAGTTGGGATATATGTGGGTCAGGAGGTGGTAGTTGTGCTATCTGTATCTGTAGTTCGTTGATGGTGGCCTATGCCTGTGCTAGCTGGCTCTAAAGATTCTGGACCTGTGCTTGAAGTGTGTCAATCTATCCCTGTGATGGAGCCCTCATAGTAATGTGTGGTGTTGAAGTACTCAGTTGCTCCACCACTCTGGTTGTACGAGGCCTAGTCTTGAAGGGTACATCAAAGAAAACTCTCCCTCCACCACCTCTTTCATCGTCATCATCATCCTCCTTGTCAACATCCATGGCCACCCCACCTATATCCTCCTCTCCTCCATGTGGTTGCTCTGCCTATGCCCTCATCTCTTCTTGTGCCTATGGCTGCCGCCATGCCCGCCATAAAACAGGTCCACCTAATAGTGGGGTAGGCTCATCTGGGTTGGTCAATCTAGGGAATGGATGAGTATAAAAATATGCAACATAATCATCAGTCATATGTGCATCTATCACCTCTAGATGGATAGCCCAAAAATTTGGTTGTATCTTAGTGTACTCTGCTCTAGATACCACAAATGTGATAAAGGGACCCCACTCTGCAACATCCTCTCGACATCTGGCATAGTGAGCCACACCTTGCGACATCATTTGAACTCGCCCATACTATTTGGGTACTCGCATAACCAAAAATTTCTCAATGATAAAGGGGGTACGACCAATCAAGTATCTCGATATGCCACAATAGGGAAACTCTGTGTCATCCTCATCCCATGCCTCACAGTCAACATAGGGTCTCCAGATGACTGTATCCATGTCATCTAGCATACATCACCAATACTCTAACTTGCCTAGCATAGGCTGGACAAGGGGACCTATATATGCATACACATATGGATGGTTCAACGGATGATCTCTTCGTACAATAGGGCGAGTAATGACGATGTGATCCCATGCCCAGATCTGTAGCAGTGTAACTCTAGAAGATATACTCTTCCCATTTGTATATACCACCCGATGAAGATCGTGGTATAAATGGGCAAGCATGCAGGATCCCCATGCATATATAGTCTGATGAAGGATCATATCCTCCAATATCTGACCCCAACTCATTGATAGTCCCTTTGACCTGCGATCAGGACAAAGGAATCCACCAATGAAACCTGTTAATATTGACAGAAGTGGGGCATAAACCTCTATCATATCTCTCCAAGAAATCTCATAACCACCAGCATGAGGATCCTGGAAGACTCGTCGCAAAGAATTAGTACCTCCAATCTCCTTGTGATCATAAATCACAAGTGCACCAATCACCGGGATGCCTAAAATCGTGTACACATCCTCGAGTGTAACAATGATCTCTCTAGTCGGCAAGTGAAAAGAATTATGCTCACTATGCCATCTCTTGGCTAATGCATTCAACAGTGCCCTATTGACCCTATACTGAGGGATCTTAAGAAGGGAACCCAAACCACATCTAACAATGACCCCAATCTCGGGCTGGGTCAATCTGGGAATCATCTCCCATGTGCGGGGAAATCGCTCTCTGATCTGAAGGATTTTAAAATCCTCCTATAAAATTTGAAACATCAATTAATCAAATCATTAGCAAGGAATATCAGGAAATCAAGAAAATCATCTCAATCAAGCAAGTGAATTATATCAACATCAACAACATATCATTACTATTTGTTCTTCAAGTAGGAAGGGAAATTTATCAAACTCTACTATTTTTTTTCAATCCTGAAAGAAAATTTATCAGAATCATCATCTTACTATTTGTTTTTCAATCATGAAAGAAAATTTATTAGAATCATCATCTTACTATTTTTTTTCAAGAATGAAGAAAAATTTATTAGATCATCACCGAAATTAAGTTAATCTATCCTTGGTGTTATTCAAAATCATCAAATCAGTTGTTTAATACAACACTAATCATCAAGAAAACATCACATCAGTCTAAAATTTTCAAATTCAGCAAAAAATCATGGATGCGCTAAATCAATCAATGCACTACTTTATCCATGGATGCGCTAAAATAGAAAACCAAAGCGCTAAACTGTCAATGCGCTATTCTATCAGGTGTATGCGCTACATTATCTAGCCTATGCACTATTCTAGCCTATGCGCTAATCAAACATTAGATGCACGCAGTCTTCATCTATGCGCTAATCTATCTATCTTATGCACTATTCTAGCCTATGCGCTAAATTGTTCATCTATGTGTTACTTTGTTACATCAATGCGCTAATTTGCATGCACTAATCTAGCTAATCTATACACTAATCTATAGCTCGCATGCACTAAATCAAAATCCTATGCGCTAAAACAAAATTTTGAAAAATAAAAAAAGTGAAAAATTCATGCAAAATTTCAAAAAAATTCAACAGGAGGATCATGCAATCTTATTGGAGCTCCGTACACTGCTGGTCTCTGATGACGGCGAGTTCACTCGAATCGGTGGCATTCATAGTGGATCAACATCTTGAAATTCTCTCTCAGAGCTCTGAAAATTACAAAAGGCTACTATTCAAATGACAATGACTTTTTACCTTTTCCACCTTTTAAGGGGATAAATAAGGTAAGGTTATTTTTATTTTTACCCTACAAAGCGCTATTTCGGGAGATAAATCGATAAATATCCTTTAAAATCATTTCAAATCTTCGAATCATCATCAGTATCATTCATCAACATGATTTATCTCCCGAGGGAGCATATAACATCATCAATCAATTTTTCAAAGTCAGGGGCAAATTTTCGAAATTGAAATTTTTCTTTGAAGCAATGCGTAAAACACATCGCTTCAAAGAGGGGCAAAATGTATACATCTAAAAATGGTCATTGCAAAACCTGTTAATTAATTAAATATGAATTATTTAATTAATATTCTAAAAGTCATCTACATATAAATAAATTTAATTATTTATTTATATCGTTTATTTTTCTAATTTTTTTAGCTTAATTAAATAAATAAGTTTATTTAATTATTATTATCTTCCTATTAATTAAAATAAATAAATTTCATAATTTATTTATATTAATTATCATGCTATTCTAAATTTGAATTTTTGAATAATGGAATATTCTTCTAACTCATCCTTCACTCCATATTTAAATTAAATATTATAAATATTTAATTTAACACTTTTTCCTTCACCTCTCACATAATTAAATATTGTAAATATTTAATTACACACACCTTTTTCATCCCTCACATAATTAAATAATAATTATTTAACTATGGAAACTTCTAAAATCCATCTCACATGTAATTAAATAAATTTATTTATTTAATTTGGAATTTATCCTCAACTTTCAACCAACTTTCATAAATGAAATGACAAATGACAATTTGTCTCCATTTTTGAATGAGGATGATTTTGTGGGTTGAAAACATTTTTCCATTATTCTTTCAACCTTCCACTTTTCTCTCAACCTCCATAATCTTTCACTGTTCATCTTGACAGGTTCGAATTTGATTGTTGATCTTTTTCAACTAGACTCTTGCCTCCAAAAATCTATAAATACAACCCTTTAGTGAGTAGATTTCATCCTAGATTTTGTGAATTTAGCGCGGTTATTATAGTTGCATTCGAATCAGTATTTTAGCATAGCATTTCAAGTTCATATCATAGCTTAAATCATTTAGCAATTGACATGCATGTTGCATAAACTTTTTCTCTAAGTTGTCATTCTGCCAAAGCTGCTGCATACACCAACTAAGAGCCAACAACTTACAACAGATCCTTGGAGATAGAGGACAATGGAACGATTTTGAAGTAGCTTATGTTTAGAGTTTGTTTTACTTTTAATTAGTTTGCTTTGATTTAATTTTTCATTGGTGTGTTATTTTAACTTATTAGTTGTTCCACATATTCTCACACACAACATCAAACCCCTTTGGTGTAAATAATATTCTTTTTTATGTATCATGATTCCAATGATAGTGATTTTTATTCATGATCATTTTATACTTTTTACATGAATTATCTAATGACATGAATGCTGAATTGAGTTGTAATGGTTTTTTTTTATGGTTGTATCACTTCTTATTCTAGATGGTCCCAACATGGGAAAACACTCTTTCTCTCAACTCTCTCTCTCCCTCTCTCCCAGGTCTCTCCCTCCCCCCCCTCTCTCTCTCTCTCCCTCCATATGTCTGTCTCAACTCTTTTTCTATCTCTCCCTCTCTCTCTCAGGTCCCTCCCCCCTCTCTCTCAAGTCTCTCAGAGCTTCCTCTCTCCCTCTCAAGTCTCTCTCTCCCTAGATCAAGTATCTCTCTCCCTCCCCCTCTCAAGTCTCTCGCTCTCTCAGGTATCTCTCTCTCTCTCTCTCTCTCTCTCTCCCTCTCAAGTCTCTATCTCTCTCACTCTCTCCCTGTCAAGTCTAGGTTAGGGATGTTCAAGTTGAGAAAGTGATAGAAGTGAGTAAATAGAGGAAGCCTGTTGCTAAGAAGAGGATACATGCCTCGAGGAAAGAAGTTGAAAAGGATAAAGAAGAGGAAGAGGAGGTTGAGTTAGTTCTTCCATTGACAAAGAGAAGAAGACTCATGAAGCTATCACAAAAACTGGAGGGGGCTCCCAAAACTGACAAGGAGATTGAGCCACCAGTGGTAGAAGTGGAGAGCTCAGGGGAAAGAACCCAAGTGTACATGAGGAGGTCAAGGAATCCTTCCCCAAGGGATACTATAGTAAAGGAAGATGTTCCAGTGGATGTTCCCGTTGTTGAATAGGTAAGTGTATCCATTCCTCAGGATACTGGTAGCATGTAAGAAGAACCAAAGAAGGATGAAGATCCTAAGGATTTGGGCGAGGAATAATTTTAGGAAGGAGACCTCTATAATGCAGAGGCAAAAATTGATAAGGTGATTCAATCTCCCTTGGTGTCACATGCAGATTCACCTATGAGAGAGCAATTGAACAAGACTCCTCAAAAGGAGGAGATACTGGCTAAGGTCCCTTCACCGGTGTAGGTTGTTGTGGAGGAACAATTGCAGGATAAGGAGAATCCAATCATGGATATCGCTAATGCACCAAGTGTTGAGAAGGATACAACTAATGACTAGCAGGACAAGCAAGATACAATGTCAGCTGAGTCTACTATTCCAGATTGGATGGATAAGGAGTTGAAAAGTAAAATGGTGATAGTAGAGGATGCTCCTCCTAATTGGGATGTCTTGATGGCTAATGTTGAACAAGGTAAGGCTAAGAAGAAGGCTAGGGTTGTGTCTTAGATTGAGAGAGATGGGTCAGGTAACAGAGTGGCCCATATTGCTACCCCTGCTCCAAATAAGGATAGAGATAATGTAATTGCCAAGGATTATCATGTGCAAACTGTTGACCTAGGGCATATTTCTGTGGAGTAGGAAATTGAGGAATATGAAGGCTCCAGTGTTCTAATTGTGGGTAGGTTGAAGAAGGTTATGCAAAATAGGCATGAGTCAGAGAGAGAGAATGAGAAACTAAAGAAGTATTTGTAGGAGTTGATGAAACCCTTGCAGGCTATTAGCTTTTCCTCCTTTGCTGCAAGTTTCTTGCCTCAAGAGACAATCTCCGAGCTGGAAAAGATGAAAGGCACCACACATGCTACAGTTGCTTGGTTGCAAGGTGTCCAAACCAAGGGAGATGCTGCCATTAAGGAAATTCTTCCAACTAGAGGAGATGCTATGAGATCGGTGGATTGGTTGAAGACTATATTAGCTCAAGACAAGCAGGATACTGATCTCCTATTGCATAAAACCACAACAATTATGGAGTTCACCGAAGATAAGCTTTTAAAGAGTGGGATTCTTCCTTTTCCAAGGATTTTTGAACCTTGGGAATGGTTTGAAATCCTACAAATGAGGCAGAGGGCCTTGAAAAAGATTCATAAACAAGAGAAGCAGATTGACGATACTTTGACTTGTATCCATGATAGGTGTATCTCATTCTTTGAGGTTATGATAGGAAGGAAGGAGTTTGCTCTGAAAAATCTTAATTTGGAGCAACTTAGGAAGTGGTGGAGAGATGTTTATTCTCTAGTTAGTGAAGGACCAGTTACTGGGCATCAGCTAGATGATGTTGCAACCTATATTGCAGCTATGGACAGATTTCTAACTAATAGAGCTGATTGGGATGGTGCAGTTAAGTAGGGAAGAGATGAAATCAAGTCTCTTGAGAGAAGGATTAGAGTTTTTCCTATGCCATCAGTTGCTGAGCTAGATAGATTCTTGTTGGCCATGCATGGTGAAGAAGATTGAGCTAAAGATAAAGATGGGAAGTAGCTATATAGGGTTACATTGAGATTTGTATTTCCCATTATTCACATGCATTGGGATGACCCTTCTTGTGCCTTGGCCGATGGATGAAATTGGTGCTAATTGCACATTTCATAGTTGTGTTTGAATATCTTTGAGGTCGACCTCTTATAGATCATGTTTTATTGTAAATTCTTATTTTTGGGCCGACCTATCTTAGGGATTCTCTATAAAATAGGCATGTTGCCTCATGGGAGAAAGAGATAGGAAGATAGATAGATAAGTGATATCTGAAATAAAATAGAGACTTGATATTAGAGTGAATTAGGGTTTATTCTCAAGCAAGTGTTATAACAAAAAATTGGAGTTGTTTCTATTTTGGATGACTTAATATAAGAGAGATATTGTGATTTGGTATCTATCTTGTGGAATTTCATCTGGCATGGTTCTTGTTGTTCTATCTTTAAAATTGCTTATAAGTTTATAGTTAAATTGTTTGGTGATGCTTAGGGTTTCATGTTTGGAATGTTTGCAATGATCTCTAGTCCACACTTTTTATAGTTAGCTAATTGTTAGTTGCTTTGCAAAGTTAGCTTAGACTTAAATTTGTGCTTAGTTCAGTTATAAGGATTCTCTCATCTCAATTGCAATAGGATTGGCTAAATAAATGTTTGTGATTTGAAAATATTTAAATACCTTAGAATATTGCACTATTTCTGTGAAATTGCAGATTCATCTGGGTTAAACAAAAAGTAGCTTATGAGAGATTGGTCCATTTTGAGCATTTTATCTTTTGGAATTTTCAATCTTAGCGTTAGAAGTAGTCTTAGAATTATCTCTGAAACCTTTATCTTTTGTTGTTTCTTTATTATCAAGGTTCAAATCAACATTCCAAGTATCAATTCATTGTTTAGATTTGATAAATTCAAAATCCAGTATTTGCTTGTAGTAAGGTCCCTTTGTGATTACCAGCATTTTCACATTTATCACTGAGTTGTTTTACTGCATTGTCAAGACCTCACATTAGAGACCTTGGGGTTATCTCTTTTCCATAGAGATTTACCTTTCAAGAGAGATAGGATATCATATTATGTCTGAGTTGTTGCTATGCAGAAAACACCATCAACAAATTCACTACAAATTTTGTTCTTACATAATGTTAATAACCTATTCAAATTTTTATGTCAAGTTGCCTAACTCTAATTTTTTGAATTTTCATCACTACTTAGAGGCCTAGTTTGGACCCCCATGATCTTGTACTGACCCACACACAGAGAGAAAACAAACAAATTTTGGGTCAACATGGAAGAGACTTATATATCTCAACACATTACATTGTCCCCAAAAGGAAAACAAAAAAAATAAAAGACGAAGTTTATGACATATAGAGGAATGAAGATACAAATAGAAGAATGTTATCATAGATTCATTTCCTTTGTATCCTTACACCAAAATACCTACAAGGGTCATCAAAAGAAAACTCACAAACACAAAGGAATTCCAAGTAACACAACACAAGAGATCATATTACATGCAAGAAAACATAAAGGAGCACCACACATGCGAGCCAACTTAAAGTAGGTCATCCACATCCTTATCCTACTCATCATATAGAGAAGTTGAAAAAATAGCCAAAGGGACTACAACAAGTGTTGTACTAGGAGCATCACCAATTCCAACACGTGGTGGGTCACTCTCAGTAGGACAATCATCATAGTTGCCCCCATCTAAGCTCATAGAATTTGAAAATAACACATTAAACTCATTATGCACTTGCTCATCAATTTTAGCAATCTCATCTTCATCATCCAAGTTAATCACAATATGAGGTTTTATAACAATGGCAGTTGTATGTTCTTGTTTCAATTCTTGTTTTAGTTCCATGTCTTGTTTTGGTGAAAGTTGTAATTCTTCTTGAGTTGGTTGGATAGGTGTTTGATTATCATGCACTATTTGACTCTTTTCTTCCAATTGATGAGTAATAGCATGATGCCTACATCTACACTCTTTAGCATTTCAGTTTCTTCTTGCATGATTCTCAATTTGTGATGGTGTAGGAGTAGGTTTTTTGACCATTGGTCTCTTTTCTTCCCTTAAGAAAGAAACTGAAGGAACCATCGAGGGTTGGGAAACCGTTGTCTATTTAGGTATATATTCTTGTTTTACCTTTGGAGGAACAAAAGGAATCATTTGATTATCTCTTGGTCTTTTATATGATATGGGTGGAGGAACTATAGCATATTTATCTTGGTTAATTGGAAGGGTCTTTTCTTCAGGTATGGGTTCATCCATAGTTGGAGGAGGAGGAGGAACAATCATAGTTTTATCATTTTCAAGGATATTGGTAAGGAATAATTTTGTTATGTTTTTTTACTTAAACTACAAGAATGTAGAGGAGCCCAGGGAATGGGATGTTAGACTACAAGAATGTGAGAGGATGTAGAGCTCTAAAATCATAGAAAAGTAGAGTAGTCCAACACTATAGGGGATGGAATTTTGGGATACACACTAATACCTTTTCTAAGAGGGATGATAGTAGAGAGAATTCCTAAGATATAGAATAAGGAAATATGGTAGGAAATGGGGTTTGAGCTTCAAAGGTGGGTATGTGTAGGATCATCATGGAAAAAATAGGCCCTTAAGTGGCAATGGAAATTCAAAAAATTGGAGTTGGGCAACTTGACATAAAAATTTGAATAAGTTATCTATATTATTTCAAAAATATGTAAGAATAGAATTTGTGGAAAATTGAATGTAATTTCTAAACTACTAGGTTAATTTTTGTAAAAAAAAAGTCTATTTAGTGAAAATTTGAAATTTCAATGCAGTAGTACTAAAATTTCAGGGAAAAAATAAGAACTAGGTGTTTGTCTGACCACCCTAACCATAATAAAATGATAATATTTTTTATAAGATTTTAGATATAAGTAGAGGACTCATGTTCGGATGTGATGCATATTTTTTTGTAATTTTTTTCAAATAAATAATTAATTATGATTTTTTTATTACAACTTTTAAAAAATATAAAAACTCGTATGTCTGACCACCTTAACTTGGTCAAAACTTCATGATTTTTTTTTTTTCTAATCCTATAGTATGCCAAGCATAGAATGTGAGGCATGTTTTTGATTCAAAAAATGTGATATTGTTTGAAACCTATAGATGTTTTTCTATCAAACTATCAATCAGGACTTTAGTCATAATTGTTATAAAAATAAATAATAATAATTTATTAGATTCTAAGTAAAATATAATTTATACTGGTAGAATGCTGAGAAGGTCCTTTATAAACCATTTTCATTTCATCAATTTTGGGTAAAATAGAAGTTGTCAGCCACATGAGAAAAGTCTGGAAAAGCAAGATAAGTTGTTAAACACGTTTTATGTGTTGACATTTTAGGATTGGTAGGTCCGAACCAAATACCGAGCCTAATTCCTAGGCATTAAATTTTGTGCCAGGATATTGGATATCCGATTCAAATCAGACATCCGATCCAAATCCAATATCCGATTTGAATTCGATATATGATATGTTTTAGATATGAGTTTTAAAAATTTATACAATCTTTAATATATGATTTAAAAATGCAATAAAGTTTATAATTTAATATGTATAATATACAATAAAGTTTATAATTTAATATATATAATATCTAATAAATTTTATAATGTAATATATTTAATTTACAATTTATGATAATCTCCTACTGAATTATGTATTTAATATATAATATATTATTAAATGTATAATATTTAAATAGTATTTCAATACTTTAGTTAATCTATAAATATTTAAATATATATATATTACCAATATATAAAATATTTAAATATTATCTCTTTCCCTCTCTCTCTCTCTCCCTATCCCTCCCTCTCTCCCTCCCACTCTCTATCCTTATATTTCTCCCTCTCTCCCTCTCCCTCTCCCTCTCTCCCTAACCTCTAAACCATCTCTCCCTCTACCACTCTCCCTCTCACTCTCTCACTCTACCACTCTTCCTCTCCCTCTCCCTCTCCCTCTCCCTCTGTCTCTCCCTCCCACTCTCCCTCCCTCTATCTCTCCCTCCCACTCTCCCTTTCCCTCCCTAAATATCCCACTCTCCCTCTCTCCCTCACTCTCTCACTCTCTCTCCTTCCATCTCTCCCTCTCTCCCTATACCTCTCACTCTCTCACTCTCCCCTCTCCCTCTCACTCTCTCTCCTTCCATCTCTCCCTCTCTCCCTCTCCCTCTCCCTCTCCTCTACTCTCCCTCTCCTCTCCTCTCCCTCAGCTCTAAACCCTCTCGTCTCCTCTCCCTCTCCCGCTCTCCTCTCCTCTCCCTCTCCCTCTCCTCTCCCTCTCTCCTATCCTCTTCCCTCCACCCTCCTTCCTTTCCCTCCCTCCACTCTCCCTCCTTCCTCTCCATTCCTTCCTCCTCCTCCATTCCCTCCCCCTCTTCCTCCCCTCCATCCACTATACCTCCTTCCTCCCTCCATCTTCCTCCCTCTCCCTCTCTCCCCTCTCCCTCCTCCCTCCCTCCTCCTCCCCTCTCTCTTTCCTCCATTCCTCCACTCTCTCTCCCTCTCTCTCTCCCTCCCTCCTTCCTCTCCCTCCTCTCTCTCCTCCTCCTCCCTCCATCCTCCCTCTCCTCCTCTCCTCTCCTCCCCTCTCCCTCCCTCCCCTCTTCCTCCCTCTCTCCATCTCTGTCTCCTCCAGTCTCCCTCCTCCCTCTCTCTCCTCTCCTCTCCTCTCTCCTTCTCCTCTCTCCTCCTCCCCTCCCTCTCTCTCTCTCTCTCTCTCCATCTCTCCACTCTCCTCTCTCTCCCTTCCTTCTCCCTTCCTCCATCCTCTCTCTCCTCTCCCTCTCCCTCCATTCCTCCTTCTCTCTCTCTCTCTCCTCCATCTATCCCTCTCCCTCTTTGTCCTCCTCTCTTTTCTTCTTCCTCTCTCTCTTTCTTCTATCTCTATCTATCTTTTGTCCTTCTATATTTCATCTTTCCTCTATCTCTCTCTTTTCCTCCTCCTCCATCTCTCTCTCTCATTCTCATTCTCCTCTCCATTTCATTCCTCTCCTCTCTCTCCTCCTCCCTCTCCTCTCCTCCCTCCTTCCTCTCCTCTCTCTCTCCACTCTCCCTCCCTCTCTCCCTCTCTCTCTCCCTCTCCCTCTCTCTCCCTCTCCCTCTCCCTACCCCTCCCTCTCTCACTCCCACTCTGTCTCTATCTCTATCTCTCTGTCTTTGTCTCTGTCTCTATCTTTGTCTCTCTCTGTCTCTGTCTCTGTCTCTATCTCTATCTGTCTCTGTCTCTGTCTCTATCTCTCTGTCTCTTTCTCTATCTATGTCTCTGTCTTTGTCTCTGTCTGTCTCTCTCTCTATCTCTATCTGTCTGTCTGTCTATCTGTCTCTCTCCCCCTCTCTCCCTCTCCCTCCCCTATCTTTGTCTCTGTCTTTGTCTTTGTCTCTATCTCTATCTCTGTCTCTCTCTGTCTCTCTATCTCTCTCTTTGTCTCTCTTTGTCTCTCTGTCTCTGTCTCCTCTCTCTCTATCTTTTATCTCTGTCCTCTATCATCTTTCCTTTCCTCCTCTCCATTTCCTCTCCACTCTCCTCTCTCCCTCTGTCCCTCCTCCACTCCTTCTTCCTCCTCTCCTCCTCTCTCTCCTCCTTCATCTCTCTCCTCTCTCTCCTTCCTCCATCCCTCCTTCCTCCTCCTTCATCTCTCTCCATCTCCATCTCACTATCCTCTCCTCTCCTCCTCTCCCCCCTCTCTCTCTCTCCATCCCTCCTCTCTTTTGTCTCTCCTCCACTCCCTCTCTCTCCTTTCCTCTCTCTCCCTCCTTCCTCCTCTCCTTCTCTCCCTCCTTTAAACCTCTCCATCCACTCTCTCACTATCTCCTCTCCCTCTCCTCTCTCTCTCCTTTCTCCCTCTGTCCCTCCCTCCATCTCCTCTCCTCTCTCCTCTCTCCTCCTCATTTCTCTCCTTCCTTCCTCATTCATCCTCCATTCCACTATCCTCTCCCTCTCCCTCTCCCTCTCCATCCCTCTCCCTCTCCCTCCCTCTCTCCCTCCCACTTTGTCTTTCTCTCTATCTCTATTTGTCTTTGTCTCTGTCTCTGTCTTTGTGTCTATCTCTGTGTCTATCTCTTTCTCTCTCTCTCTATCTCTCTCTCTCTATTTGTCTTTGTCTCTGTCTTTGTCTCTATCTCTGTCTCTGTCTCTCTCTATCTCTATCTTTGTCTTTGTCTCTATCTCTGTCTCTGTCTCTGTCTCTGTCTCTCTTTGTCTTTTTCTTTGTCTCTCTGTCTCTGTCTCTCTGTCTCTTTGTCTCTGTCTCTGTCTCTGTCTTTGTCTCTATCTCTGTCTATCTCTGTCTCTGTCTTTGTCTCTGTCTTTGTCTTTGTCTATGTCTCTGTCTCTATCTCTGTCTCTGTCTCCCTTTCCCCCTCTCCATATCACTCTCCCACTCTCCCTCTCACTCTCTCACTCTCCCCTCTCCCTCTCATTCTCTCCCTCT